>WBZZ01001956.1:50000-52500 GCA_019918135.1 Paulinella micropora
CCTTGACCCTATTTCGAAAAGAAGACATTGTATTGTTTAACTAAATGATAGGTTAAGTTTTCTGTCAGTGCCCTTCTCAACTGGCTGGAGGTGATATCATGTTTATTTTTGTTTTTGTTTTATTGTTTGATATTTGTTTGTTTAATTCGTTTGTTTGTCTGGTTTGTTCATTTTTGTTTTGTCTTATTGTTTGATATTTGTTTGTTTGATTTGTTTTTTTATTTGGTTTGTTTGTTTCATATTCTTTAATTGTTTATTTATTGATTGATTGATTTTTTTTTTTTTGTTGATGGCCTTCTCGACTGGCTGGAGGTCATATCATATTTCTTTTGTTTTTGTCTTATTGTTTGATATTTGCTTGTTTGATTTGTTTGTTTGTTTGGTTTGTTGGTTTAATTGTTTAATTGTTTATTTATTTATTTATTTATTTATTTATTTATTTATTTATTTATTTATTTATTTATTTATTTATTATTATTATTTTTTTTTCTCGATTGCCTTCTCGACTGGCTGGAGCTGAGCTCATCTTGACTTAGGATGTATATACATTTATTTTTGTTTTGTCTTATTGTTATAGATACGTAAACATTGTAAAGCTATATACATACCAATGATAGTATAATACATCGCAGTGTATACCTGGCTGGAGGTGAGATTGTCATATATATAGTTTTATTTATGTTTGTTTCATTCGTTTGTTTGTTTGTTTGGTTTTTTTTTTTTTTTTTTTTTTTTTTTTTTTTTTTTTTTTTTTTTTCATTTTTTAATTGTTTATTTATTTATTTATTGATTTTTTTTTTGTCGATTGCCTTCTCGACTGGCTGGAGCTGAGTTCATCTTGACTTATGTATGTACATAGATATATTTTTGTTTTGTCTTATTGTTATAGATAAGTAAACAGGACAAATCTATGAATGTACCAATGATAATATAATACATCGCAGTGTATACCTGACTGGAGGTGAGATTGTCAAATATATAGTTTTATTTATGTTTGCTTCATTTGTTTGTTTGTGTGTTTGGTTTGTTTGTTTCATTTTTAATTGTTTATTTACTTATTTATTGATTTTTTTTTTTTTTTAAATTTTTTTTTTGGTCGCTTGCCTTCTCGACTGGCTAGAGCTGAGCTCATCTTGACTTAATGTTTGTACATAGATTTATTTTTGTTTTGTCTTATTGTTGTAGATACGTATACATGATAAATCTATATATACAAATGATAATATATATTGCAGTGTACACATCGACTGGCTGGAGGTGAGATTGTCATATACAGATTTATTTATCTTTGTTTGTTTGTTCGTTTCATGGTTTCATTTTTTTTTTTTTTTTCCCCACTGTCCTGGAGTTGAGATTGTCATATATAGATTTGTTTTCCTTTACTTATTTTTGTATATAGATTTAGTTTTGTTTGTTTGTTTATTGTTTGTTTGTTTGTGTATTTGAATGTTTATTTATTTATTTATTTATTTATTTATCTATTTATCTATTTATTTATTTATTTATTTATTCATTTGTTTGTTTGTTTGTTTATTTATTTATTTATTTATTTATTTATTTATTTATTTATTTATTTATTTATTTGTTTATTTATTTATTTATTTATTTATTTGTTTATTTATTTATTCGTTCATCGATTTATCCATTTATCCATTTATCCATTTATCCATTTACTCATTTATTCATATATTCATTTATCTATATGTCTATCTATTTATCTATCTATCTATCTATCTATCTATCTATCTATCTATCTATCTATCTATCTATCTATCTATCTATCTATCTATCTATCTATCTATCTATCTTGGTTGACGAAATCAGAAGCTCCTTTTTTCTGACATTAGTCGATATCTCATCAGTTGATCTCATCACTTACTCCACGAAGTGAACCAAGGCCACTTGAGGTGTCACTGACCCTCCCTTGGGCTTGGTTTTTTGAAATGGGTGCCATCTGTCGACAGACAGAGAATTAGGGGATGGTGTGGGTGTGCTGGGCCCGTGGTGGGGTGCCTTATGTGTGCCTAGCCATACGCCTATAAGTCACATGCCGAAATAGCGACGGGAAGCACAATCCTGTTCCCTCAGGGTGCCCTTTCTCGCTTGTTGAGCCCGGAATAAAACCCACAGTGCTCTGTCGGTTTATGCTAGACTGTCGATGTCACAGTCTCGAAACTCCATCTGCTTACTGGGTCCTCTGTAATGGAGGTGGGAGCTCGTTCTGCAAGGGGCGCTTTATGGAACGAGCCCTGGCCCCGCCTGGTACTAGGGAGCTTTGGTATTGCCTGTATCAGTCCCTTCCGTGCAAACATCACGGCTTAGCTGGGCATCGGGTTAATACTTTATTTACAGACTTCCTGGTTGACGAAATCAGAAGCTCCTTTTTTCTGACATTAGTCGATATTTCATCTATCTATCTATCTATCCATCTATCTATCTATTTCTTCCACAGAAGCGATTGGCGAGAAAGAGTCATGCAGTCATCGTAGTAGCAGAGGTA
>WBZZ01001956.1:95000-97500 GCA_019918135.1 Paulinella micropora
AATAGATAGAATAGATAGAATAGATAGAATAGATAGAATAAAGAATAGATAGAATAGATAGAATAGATAGAATTGATAGAATTGATAGAATTGATAGAATTGATAGAATTGATAGAATTGATAGAATAGATAGAATAGATAGAATAGATAGAATAGATAGAATTGATAGAATTGATAGAATTGATAGAATAGATAGAATAGATAGAATAGATAGAATAGATAGAATAGATAGAATAGATAGAATAGATAGAATTGATAGAATAGATAGAATAGATAGAATAGATAGAATAGATAGAATAGATAGAATAGATAGAATAGATAGAATAGATAGAATAGATAGAATAGATAGAATAGATAGAATAGATAGAATAGATAGAATTGATAGAATTGATAGAATTGATAGAATTGATAGAATAGATAGAATAGATAGAATAGATAGAATAGATAGAATAGATAGAATTGATAGAATTGATAGAATAGATAGAATAGATAGAATAGATAGAATAGATAGAATAGATAGAATAGATAGAATAGATAGAATAGATAGAATAGATAGAATAGATAGAATAGATAGAATAGATAGAATAGATAGAATTGATAGAATTGATAGAATTGATAGAATAGATAGAATAGATAGAATAGATAGAATAGATAGAATAGATAGAATAGATAGAATAGATAGAATAGATAGAATAGATAGAATAGATAGAATAGATAGAATTGATAGAATTGATAGAATAGATAGAATAGATAGAATAGATAGAATAGATAGAATAGATAGAATAGATAGAATAGATAGAATAGATAGAATAGATAGAATAGATAGAATAGATAGAATAGATAGAATAGATAGAATAGATAGAATAGATAGAATAGATAGAATAGATAGAATAGATAGAATAGATAGAATAGATAGAATAGATAGAATAGATAGAATAGATAGAATAGATAGAATTGATAGAATTGATAGAATTGATAGAATTGATAGAATTGATAGAATTGATAGAATAGATAGAATAGATAGAATAGATAGAATTGATAGAATATGATAGAAATAGATAGAATAGATAGAATAGATAGAATAGATAGAATTGATAGAATTGATAGAATTGATAGAATTGATAGAATAGATAGAATAGATAGAATAGATAGAATAGATAGAATAGATAGAATAGATAGAATAGATAGAATAGATAGAATAGATAGAATAGATAGAATAGATAGAATTGATAGAATTGATAGAATTGATAGAATTGATAGAATTGATAGAATAGATAGAATAGATAGAATAGATAGAATAGATAGAATAGATAGAATAGATAGAATAGATAGAATTGATAGAATTGATAGAATAGATAGAATAGATAGAATAGATAGAATAGATAGAATAGATAGAATAGATAGAATAGATAGAATAGATAGAATAGATAGAATAGATAGAATAGATAGAATAGATAGAATAGATAGAATAGATAGAATAGATAGAATAGATAGAATAGATAGAATAGATAGAATATGATAGAATAGATAGAATAGATAGAATAGATAGAATAGATAGAATAGATAGAATAGATAGAATAGATAGAATAGATAGAATAGATAGAATTAGATAGAATATGATAGAATAGATAGAATAGATAGAATAGATAGAATAGATAGAATAGATAGAATAGATAGAATAGATAGAATAGATAGAATAGATAGAATAGATAGAATAGATAGAATAGATAGAATAGATAGAATAGATAGAATAGATAGAATAGATAGAATAGATAGAATAGATAGAATAGATAGAAATAGATAGAATAGATAGAATAGATAGAATAGATAGAATAGATAGAATAGATAGAATAGATAGAATAGATAGAATAGATAGAAATAGATAGAATAGATAGAAATAGATAGAATAGATAGAATAGATAGAATAGATAGAATAGATAGAATAGATAGAATAGATAGAATATGATAGAATAGATAGAATATGATAGAATAGATAGAATTAGATAGAATAGATAGAATAGATAGAATAGATAGAATAGATAGAATAGATAGAATAGATAGAATAGATAGAATAGATAGAATAGATAGAATAGATAGAATAGATAGAATAGATAGAATAGATAGAATAGATAGAATAGATAGAATAGATAGAATAGATAGATAGATAAATAGATAGATAAATAGGTAGATAAATAGATAGATAGATAGATAGATAGAATAGATAGAATAGATAGAATAGATAGAATAGATAGAATAGATAGAATAGATAGAATAGATAGAATAGATAGAATAGATAGAATAGATAGAATAGATAGAATAGATAGAATAGATAGAATAGATAGAATAGATAGAATAGATAGAATAGATAGAATAGATAGAATAGATAGAATAGATAGAATAGATAGAATAGATAGAATAGATAGAATATAGATAGAATAGATAGAATAGATAGAATAGATAGAATAGATAGAATAGATAGAATTGATAGAATTGATAGAAT
>WBZZ01001956.1:140000-142500 GCA_019918135.1 Paulinella micropora
CAGATTGCAGAAGTTCCAACAGATGTCGAACTCCTACTGAGGGATTTCGATTAGCAGCAACTAGCAACAGGAAAGAAAGAGACTGATCCAACAAACCAGTCAGAAAACAACGATCGCACCATTATTTTCCCGTGAACGGTTTCCCACCAGCCCCCTGACGCCACTTTGCTCGTTTTTCTTTTCAAGTCTTTTTATTTTCGTTTGGCCTTCTCTTCACTGACTGCGTGCCCCTCACTTTTTGTTTTGTCTTGCCTGCTGCTTGGGCCATAACTGGCAGCAGTTTCCTGTGTTCTGGGTCACATCATGGCCTTTATTGCCAAAGCACTTTTCGACTATGAAGCCGTAGAGGTAAATTTTCCATCTTTACCCAATATCCAAAGCGGTTTTCGTTCTTTGCAGCGTGAAATAACTGCAGAATGTCTGACTGTTTTTGTTGCTCTGTATCTTCTAGAGCACGGAACTGTCCATCGTCAAGGGAGATCGCATTATTGTACAAGAGCAGAATGAATCAGGCTGGTGTTTGGGCCAGAAAGAAGGAACGGAGCTTTCTGGATGGCTACCGACAGATTACGTAGAAAAGGTTACAGCCAACAACAGCAAGAACAAGAAAAAAATATCTCTGCACCAACATTCGGCTTAGCAGCACATGCAAACAGACTGCAAACACAAAATCTTTCCAACTGTCCACCTTAACACCCGTAAATATAACATGGTATCTGGTCTGCGTGGATATCTCTGTTTCTGTCAGGTACTGTGACACAGCAAGATGTGTTGCTCCTGTTGCAGTGTAGTTACTGTTTAATATCACGTTTGTCTTTTTGCGTGGTTCAATTGATGTTTGTCTTTGTTACCTTTGATGTTAATGTCTTGTTTGCGGTGGTTGTCATCGTTTTCGTTGTCGTTGTCGTCGTCGTTGTAGTTGTTACCGTTGCCGTTGTCACTGTCGTTGTCGTTGTCGTTGCCGATGTCGTTGTCTTTCTCCTTGTTCCTCCTCCTCCTCCTCGTCGTCGTCGTCGTCGTCGTTGTCGTTGTTGTCGTTGCGGTCCTTGTTGTCGTTGTCGTTGTCGTCGTCGTTGTTGTTGTTGCGGCGGCGGCAGCGGTGTTGTAATTTTGCAATTGTTCTTGTTGTGTTGTTGTGTTCAGATTGAAGACTATAACATGGACGATGAACAGGTAATATTCATTCAAACGAACGCATATCTGTTACCATGTATGTCTCAAACATATTTGCATGCGTACATACTTGCATACACGTATATACAGAACAGACGTACGCACATGCACATGCAAAGTGAACTTGTGCATGTATGTGTGTATGTATGTATTTATGCTTGTAATTCATGCATGTATGTATGTATGTATGCAATGTATGTAAAAATATGTGCATTGAATGTAATATACGCATGTATGTATGAATGTATGTATGTATGTATGTACATGCATATATGTATATGTGCCTACGCATCAAGGTTGAGGTGTTTGAAGACCTAGGCATGCATATTTTACATGCATATATCTGTATATGTGTCTACATGTTTAGGTGGAGGTATTTGAAGATGGTGAGATGCTGGGTGCGGTACAGGTGCCCGCCGAACTCCCAACACCAGGTCACACATCTATCTATCTATCTATCAAAACAATCAACGAAAACAGCGAGAGCGAATGGCGGCTTGAGCTGCTAGGTCTATCCATCTATCTATCTATCACATGAACAGCATATTTTTCTTTCTCGCCCACCCACACACCCCCCCCCCCC
The DNA here is from genome assembly GCA_019918135.1 of Paulinella micropora. Taxonomy (NCBI): domain Eukaryota; phylum Cercozoa; class Imbricatea; order Euglyphida; family Paulinellidae; genus Paulinella; species Paulinella micropora. The sequence goes on from WBZZ01001956.1 coordinate 141,757, forward strand.
TTTTTTTCAATTTCATTTTATTATTATTATTTTCCTCTCCTGTCATTTTCTTTGGCGATTTCATTAACTAATCAGTTTGCTTGTGTGTGTGAGTAGCTGCCCCCGCACCCGCCGAAAAAGCCAAGGTCATCTTTCTTCATTTCGATCACTATAATGTTGTTGTTGTTGTATATGTATGTATGGTTGTGTATGTATGTATGTATGTATGTATGTATGTACGCACGTATGTATGTATGTATGTATGTATGTATGTATGTATGTATGATATATGCATATATGTATGTATGTATGTATGTATGTATGTATGTATGTATGTGCGTGCATGTATGCATGTATATGTATGTATGTACGCATGTATGTGTATGTATGTATGCATGCATGTATGTATGCATGCAAGTATGTATGTATGCATGTTACGTATGTATGCATGCATGTATGTTATGTATTGTGTTTGGCTGTAGCCTGAGGTGATTGACATGCCTCTACCCCCCGCCGTGCCGGAGCCTGTGATCGACACGCCTCAGCCAGCCAAGCCGAAGCCTCAAGCTCAAGCAGCCGCGCCAGCCGCCGCCGCCCCTGCTGCAGCTGCTGGTCCTACACTACCTACCTATCAACCTACATATCGACCTACGCCTCAAGCAGTAGCCGCGCCAGCCGCCGCCCCCGCTGCAGCTGCTGGTCCTTCACTACCTACCTATCTGCCTACATATCGACCTACCTATTTACCTACCTACCTATCTACCT
>WBZZ01001956.1:147500-155000 GCA_019918135.1 Paulinella micropora
GGTCGAACCGGGCCGGGCCGGCGAGCCCGCAAAATACGTCAAATTTGGCGCGCCGCATATGTAGGTTTATCGGTAACCTGACCCCATTTTGTGGAGGTGACCGATAAAAGCACTTAACCCACCGTCAACAACAACAATAGATAGATGGATATATAAACAGGGTTCGAAAGGCCCACACTCAAGCTCATCAACGGGTATACTTGCATTAAACCTACGTACCTATTCATGTATATCGACAATAACTAATTTCGTGGCGAGACAAAATTTTGCGTATTTTACGAGCGAGCCTGGCCGGGCCGGCGAGCACGTAAAAGTCGCAAAATTTGGCGAGCCCCGAACGTTATTTTTCCGGTCGCCCAGCCATTTTGTGTCGGTGACCGAAAAAAGTTGTGTACAAGGTTGGTTTCTAGGTAGGGAAGTGGGTGGGCGTTGCTGGTTGGGTTGAGTGGTTGGTGAGTAGGTGGGTGAGAGAGCTGGGAAATAGGTATGCTGAACAAACGAACAACATGTTCTAAAGCACATAGCAAGTATATGTGAAAGTTGTTGGAGAAGAGCACTTCCATCCGCATGGTTGCACACGTTTGCAAGATGATGTGTATGTAAATGTATCTCATGCATGTAATGTTGATGTAAGTTGTTGGGGGAAGCAAGTCCACCCACAGTGTTGCAAATGTAATGCATGTACTCTATCTATATATCTATCTATCTATCTGTGTTGTAAATGCATCTTATTCGTGTACTCAGTGTCGTAAATGTATCTAATTCAAAGTACTAAGTGTTGTAAAAATGTTCCAATTCATGTACTCTGTGTTGTCAAATGTATCTACTGCGTGTACATAGTGCTTTAAAGGTATGTAATGCATGTACACTTGTTGTAAACACACATACATACACACACACACACACACAACACACACCACGCACACACATATACATACACACACACACACACATCTTATTCATGTACTCAGTGTCCCAAATGTATGTAATGCATGTACACACTGTCCTAAATGTATGTAATGCATGTACACACTGTTCTAAATGTATGTAATGCGTGTACACACTGTTCTAAATGTATGTAATGCGTGTACACACTGTTGTGAATGTATCTAATGCATGTACACACTGTTGTGAATGTATCTAATGCGTGTACACACTGTCCTGAATGTATCCAATGCATGTACACACTGTTATCCAATGCATGTACACACTGTTGTGAATGTATCTAATGCATGTACACACTGTTGTGAATGTATCTAATGTATGTACACACTGTCCTAAATGTATGTAATGCATGTACACACTGTTGTGAATGTATGTAATGCATGTACACACTGTTGTGAATGTATCTAATGCATGTACACACTGTTGTGAATGTATCTAATGCATGTACACACTGTCCTGAATGTATGTAATGCGTGTACACACTGTCCTAAATGTATGTAATGCGTGTACACACTGTTCTAAATGTATGTAATGCACGTACACACTGTCCTAAATGCATCTAATGCATGTACTCAGTGTTCTAAATGTATGTAATGCGTGTACACGGTGTTGTAAATGTATCTAATGCATGTACGCACTGTCCTGAATGTGTGTAATGCATGTACACAGTGTCGTGAACGTCGTAAATGTCCTAAATGTATCTAATGCATGTACGCACTGTCCTGAATGTGTGTAATGCATGTACACAGTGTCGTGAATGTCGTAAATGTCCTAAATGTATCTAATGCATGTACACACTGTCCTGAATGTATGTCATGCATGTACACTGTTGTAAATGCATCTAATCCATATACAAGTGTCGTGAACGTCATCTAATTCTTGTACACAGTGTTGTTTAAATGTATCTAATGCATGTAATGTGATGTAAAGGTGTTGGAGAAAGCACTACCACCCACAGTGTTGGAAGTGTATGTAATGCATGTACACAGTGTCACAAATTGCATATCCAATTCATGTAATGTTATGTTCTATTCTGTTATGTTATGTCATCCACATGCGTGATAAGCCTAGCCCTAGCGCGAACTGACTACGCGATGTATTATGTTAGGTAATGTTATGTTATGTTCTATTCTGTTATGTTATGTTATCCACATTGGTAAGCCTAGCCGTAGCGCGACCTGAGTACGCGATGTATTATGTTATGTGATGTAAAGGTGCTGGAGAAGCACTTCCACCCACAGTGTTGGAAGTGTTCCAACTGTGGCATCGTGATCTCCTCCGAAAATTGTGGACAAGCCAACGGGTAGGAGGAGGAGGAGTAGTAGTAGTGGTGGTGATAGTGGGAGTAGTAGAGTGTTCCAACTGCGGCATCGTGATCTCCTCCGAAAACTGTGGACAAGCCAACGGGTAGGAGGAGGAGGAGTAGTGGTGGTGGTGGTGGGAGTAGTAGTAGTAGTGGTAGTGGTAGTAGTGACAGTGGTAGTGACAGTAGTGGTAGTAGTAGTAGTAGTAGTAGTAATTGTCGTAGTAGTGGCAGTGGTAGTGGTAGTAGTAGTAGTAGTGACAGTGGTAGTGGTAGTAGTAGTAGTGGTAGTGGTAGTAGCTAGGAGGTAGGTAGTAGGTAGTGGGTAGAGTAGTAGTAGCAGTGGTAGGTAGGGGGTAGGGGTAGGAGGAGGAGGTAGGGGGTGGGAGGTGGTGGTGGGTAATAGTGGTAGTAGTGTTGGTAGTGGTAGTGGTGGTGGTAGTAGTAGTAGTATTGATATGACTAGTAGTCGTCGTGCTAGCAGTTGTAGTCTAACGGTAGTACGGTAGTAGATTATGTACCTGTAGTATTGGATAATATAAGCCGCCAGTAAGTACATATATATCTTACATACACATCACCTAACATGACCTGACCTGACCTGACCTGACATAACATAACAAAACCTCATATAGCCATATGATGACATCACATACACATGACAGGCAACACATAATACATATATGCATACATACACATGTAGGAAATTCTACTGTCGAAACTGTGTGGCGTCAGTCGGCGTGGCCCCTACAAAGACAAGCGTACCAGAGCTGCCAGCGTCCACTTTGGTAAATAAGATAGATGGATAGACAGATAGGTAGGTAGGTAGGTTAGATAGATAGGTGGATGGATAGATAGGTAGATAGACAGATGGATAGATAGACTAAGACGTCAAGCGTGCCAGAGCTTCCAGCGTCCACTCTGGTAAATAAGATAGATAGATAGACAGATAGGTAGGTTAGATAGATAGGTGGATGGATAGATAGGTAGGTAGATGGATAGATAGATAGACTAAGTCGTCAATCGTGCCAGTGTCCACTCTGGTAAATAAGATAGATGGATAGACAGATAGGTAGGTAGGTAGGTAGGTAGGTTAAACAGATAGAAAGATAGATGGATAGGTGGATGGATAGATAGGTAGGTAGGTAGATGGATAGATAGATAGACAGATGGATAGATAGATAGACTGAGCCGTCAAGTGTGCCAGACTTCCAGCGTCCACTCTGGTAAATAAGATAGATAGACAGATAGGTAGGTAGGTAGGTAGGTAGGTTAGCTAGATGGATAGGTAGATGGATGGATAGATAGATAGACTAAGACGTCAAGCGTGCCAGAGCTTCCAGCGTCCACTCTGGTAAATAAGATAGATAGATAGACAGTAGGTAGGTAGGTAGGTAGGTAGGTTAGATAGATAGAAAGATAGATGGATAGGTGGATGGATAGATAGATAGACAGATGGATAGATAGATAGACTAAGACGTCAAGCGTGCCAGAGCTTCCAGCGTCCACTCTGGTAAATAAGATAGATAGATAGACAGATAGGTAGGTAGTTAGATGGATAGGTGGATGGATAGTGCCAGAGCTTCCAGCGTCCACTCTGGTAAATAAGATAGATAGATAGACAGATAGGTAGGTACGTAGGTAGGTTAGATGGATAGGTGGATGGATAGATAGGTAGATGGATAGACGAGATGGATAGATAGATAGACTAAGACGTCAAGCGTGCCAGAGCTGCCAGCGTCCACTCTGGTAAATAAGATAGATAGATAGACAGATAGATAGGTAGGTAGGTTAGATAGATAGAAAGATAGATGGATAGATGGATGGATAGATAGGTAGGTCGATGGATAGATAGATAGACTAAGACGTCAAGCGTGCCAGAGCTGCCAGCGTCCACTCTGGTAAATAAGATAGATAGATAGACAGATAGGTAGGTAAGTAGGTAGGTTAGATAGATTGAAAGATAGATGGGTAGGTGGATGGATAGATAGGTAGGTAGATAGATAGACAGATGGATAGATAGATAGACTAAGAAGTCAAGCGTGCCAGAGCTTCCAGCGTCCACTCTGATAAATAAGATAGATAGATATACAGATAGGTAGGTAAGTAGGTTAGATAGAAAGATAGATGGATAGGTGGATAGGTGGATGGATAGATAGGTAGGTAGTTGGATAGATAGATAGACAGATGGATAGATAGATAGACTAAGACGTCAAGCGTGCCGGAGCTTCCAGCGTCCACTCTGGTAAATAAGATAGATAGATAGACAGATAGGTAGGTAGGTAGGTAGGTTAGATAGATAGATGGATAGATGGATGTATAGATAGGTAGGTAGATAGATAGATGGATAGATAGATAGACTGAGCCGTCAAGTGTGCCAGACTTCCAGCTTCCACTCTGGTAAATAAGATAGATAGATAGACAGATAGGTAGGTAGGTAGGTTAGATAGATAGAAAGATAGATGGATATGTGGATGGATAGATAGGTAGGTAGATGGATAGATAGATAGACAGATAGACTGAGCCGTCAAGTGTGCCAGAGCTTCCAGCGTCCACTCTGGTAGATAAGATAGATAGATAGACAGATAGGTAGGTAGGTAGGTAGGTAGGTTAGATAGATAGAAAGATAGATGGATAGGAGGATAGATAGATAGGTAGGTAGATAGATAGACAGATGGATAGATAGATAGACTAAGACGTCAAGCATGCCAGAGCTTCCAGCGTCCACTCTGGTAAATAAGATATATAGATAGACAGATAGGTAGGTAGGAGGGTAGGTTAGATAGATAGATGGATGGATGGATAGATAGGTAGATAGATAGATCGATAGATAGGATAGCTATCTATCTATATATCTACCTACCTACCTAATCTAATCTAAACTAATCTACCTACTTACCTACCGACCTACTTACCTACCTACCTATCTATCTATCTATCTATCCATCTATCTATCCATTCATCCATCCATCTATCTATCTATCTATATATCTATCAGGCTATGAACAATACTGCACCAGCCCCTGCGCCCGCCCCGGCCCCCGCCGCGGTATATTATGTGTATGTTTGTATGTATATATGTGTGTGTTCATGCGTATGCATGTATGTATGTATGCATGTACGTACGTAACGTACGTACTACGTACGTTGCGTTACGTAAGTAACGTAACGTACGTACGTACGTATGTGTGTATGTGTGTTTGTGCGTGCGCGTGCCTGCGTTCGTGTGTGAGTGTGTGTGTGTGTGTGTGTGTGTCATGTTATGTCATGTCATCTCATCTAACTCCAATGTAAATCTTATCAAATGCACTGTAATGCAATCTAATCTAATCCAAGGCAAGAAAATGTAATGTATGCATGTTTCTAATCATGTACATAGATTATCTATATGTATGTGCGCAGGAAAGCAAAGTGGCCGCTCCATCTATCTACCCATATATCTATCTATATTTATGTTTGTACGTTATGTAATGTATGTACGTTATCTATATGCATGTTTCTAATCATGTATGCACGTTATGTATCTGTAGGAAAGCAAGGTGGCAGCGCCTGCCCCAGCTGCCCCCGCCCCTGCAGTGTCAAGTCTGTAGAGAGAGAGGGGGGGGGGGGGGGGGCTGGCGCTGCCCCCGCCCCTGCAGTGTCAAGTCTGTAGAGAGATAGAGAGAGAGGGGGGGGGGCTGGCGCTGCCCCCGCCCCTGCAGTGTCAAGTCTGTAGAGAGATAGAGGGGGGGGGGGGGGGGGGCTGGCGCTGCCCCCGCCCTTGCAGCGTCAAGTTTGTAGAGAGAGAGAGGGGGAGGGGGGGGGGGGGAGATTGCATACATATCATATCACGGACAACGATACGAAAAGCGAGAACAGTGATGAGATAACCGGACCAACCACAGCGCCGTGACTAGCAGAGAGAGAGATACAGAGACAGAGAGATTTGTATATATATATATATATATATATACATTTCTTTTACTTTATTTTAATTTTTATTGTTTGTTTGTTCTTTTTTGTTGGTCATGGCGTCTGTTGTTCTTTCTGTAGTTTGAGCTGCAGTGCTGGGGCAAGTGCTCCATAGCTATGCCGTTTTATCTATCTATCTATCTGTCCATCTATCTATCTATCTCTCTCTCTCTCTCTCTCTCTCTCTACCTACCGACCTACCTATCTATCTACCTATCTATCTATCTATCCATCTATCTATCTATTATCTATATCTATCTATCTATCTCTCTATCTACCTATATATATCTACCTACCTATCTATCTATCTACCTACCTACCTACCTATCCATCCATACATCCGTCCATCCATCCATCTATCCATCCATCTATCCCTATTGTATGTAGCTGCGGCCCCTGGTCAAGTGTTCTATAGTTATGATGTCCTAAAGGCTGATCCAAAGAAGTTACCCCCGGGCGTGGACAAGCACAAGCGTGAGGTTTCCGTTTATCTATCTATATATCTATCTATCTATCTATCGGTCGATCGATTGATCGATCTATCCATCCACCACCTACCTCCCTACCTACCTACCTATCTATCTATCTATCCGTCCATCCATCCGCCTAACCTAGCTACCTACCTACCTATATCTATCTATCTATCCATATATCTATCTATCCATCCATCTATCTATCTATCCATCCATCTATCCATCTATCTATCTATCCATATCTATCTATCTATCCATCTATCTATCCATATCTATCTATCTATCTATCTATCAACCCATCCACCTCCCTACCTATAGTTCATGTAGTTATGTAGTATATGTAATGTATATGGCTGTTTATCCTCGCCTAGAACTACTTGGACGATGCTACATTCAACTCCATGTTCTCAATGGATCGCGCTGCTTTCGAGAAGCTGCCCGACTGGAAGAAGAAAAGGCTCAAACAAAAAGTTGGGCTGTGGTAATTTGGTAATTTATGATGGCAAAGGGACACAAGGCTTACCCATTGTGTGTGTGTATTTGTTTTGTTTGTCTTTTTGTTTAGATTTTATTTCCCCGTGTTGTGATGTTCGTGTGTGTGTGTGTGTGGTTTGTTTGTTTTGTTTGTCTTTTGTTTGTTTTTGTCGTGATTTTGTTTGTTTGGTTTCCTTTATGTTTGAGCAAGCTATTAGTAGAAAAGAAAAAGAACAAGAAAATCTACTTCTTCACTAAAATATCACGTGCAACAGAAATCCAACACAAAAAAAAAAAAAAAAAAAAAAAAAAAAAAAAAAAAAGCTTTTTATTGAAGAGAACTAAAAGACTTTG
>WBZZ01001956.1:167500-190000 GCA_019918135.1 Paulinella micropora
GGCAAGCTGACACGTACCAGAAACTATGCCAAGACATCAAAGAGGTGAACGCAACCCTCATGAGAGACAAGGCCCAGGCCGAAGAAAAAGCTCAAGAGCTGCAGAAGCAAGTAGACATCGAAAAAGAAAAAGTGGAGAGTCTTCGCAAGGACCTCCAAACTCGCCCCACAGATGTCTACAATATGATGATATTTTATAACAGATAAACTGTCTAACGATATGAAGACTGAGGAATACCTAAAATAGGGACTCCGTAGCCTTCAGACCAAAGATAACCGACAGACGGAAACGGTAAGTTTTGCCATTATATACCGGGTGGGCCGGCATAATCCCTTCTCCCCCCCCCGAGCGCGCCCACCTTTATGCGCGCGAGAAGTCAACATACATCGCCGACCGACCTCGGGATAGAATGCGAATACGAACCTGAGTGACGGTCGTCGCCGCACTTGTATTATTAATAATAGATCCGATAATGTGCCAAGTTGGGCCTTCCGCCAATACTTGCTTCCGCTCTCCGACCGTCTCCCGATATTTCTCGCACCCTCGTGCCTGAAGTGGGGAGTGATATCCGAGTAATACCGAATTCCCCCTGCCCGGTCCCTAGTCATTCATCGTCCCCCCGACCTACTGTCGGCCGGTCTATACTATCCCGGCCCACACTATGTTGAGTGTGCCTTGGCACCCGTAGTAATGTCCCATCCGCTTCCGAGCTCTTTGCGTTTCCTCCCCGAAGCCCGACGCCTCTCGATTACGCCACTTGAAGCCGATTCGAAGCTCACCACTGGAACTTAACCCGCAAACTTGCCACTCGGATCCACCCGAATTTCCCGAAGACATGCCGCTCTCAGATCCGCCCCTGATGATTCTCTCTGGCTTTTAATAGCTCGCTGATGCCCTCCTGGCGGCGGCTCGTTGTAGTTCCGGTCGCTCAGCCCAGAGATAACGTAGGCAAGGAAAGGCTCCCCCGTGCCTTTGCTACCCCCACCGGTCGTTACTGGGTGCGCAGCGCCGAAAAAAAACAAGTAGCTGTCTTTTTCGGCGCTACGCCATCCCTGGTGAAACTTGTTTCTCGTTTAGCGGAGGGTGTTGGCAAGAAATTACAAATTTCTTCCGCAGTAAAATTTGTTGCCAATGCTCTTTTTCTGACCCTTGAAGCTTCGAATTCGTTACTTGTTTCTTCCATTATTGTGCCCTGTCCAGAGGGACCAAGCAGAGTGGAAGAACCACTCAAACTGTTTGCAGAGTTTTTTTTAAAAAATTTTCCCATTTTTTTTATGTCATATCTTTTTTTTTTTTTTTTTTTTTTTTTTTTTTTTTTTTTTTTTTTGTCGTTAGTGTGGAGGAGAAACGAGCCGACGACCTGAAGTCTACTTGGTTCGACAACTTCGCGACCAGCTTGAAGTTTCGGAACGTCGGAGTGCCGAACGTTGGGAGTGGCCCCTACAACAACGGCCTCTGGACTGTCTTCGGAATTCTGAAATCTCAGCACCAGAACCCTCCCAGCATGGTGCTTCGCGCGGGCCAGGTCGATGCTTTTCCAGATGATTTGTTTGATGACGCGGTCGTTGCCTTGACCCGAGCTAACATGAGAGAGCTTCAAACCAACAACAGAGATTTCAAGCGATTTTTTGATGATTCTGTCTCCAAACAGTGCACCGGATTCCGCTTTGTTTGCACCCTGAGTTGTCAGTCGACACCCAGCCCGGCAATGAACCGGTTGTTTTCAAAGGTCTGCGAATGGAGGACCAGAACATTGCGTCGAACGACGCCCTCATCAGACTTCTGGAGAAACTTGATTTACAGCATCGCCGTTCGGATGTTTGGCGTTTCCCGCTTTTTACTGTAGATTCTAACATTTACAAGCGGATTTACAAAGTAGTAATTCTGTGCATGCATTCGAAAAATATGGCATATTTTTTTAATTGATGTCACAGGCTTTGTACGATCGAAGCCGGGGTTTGTCGCACTTGAAGTACTGGATGTGTGTCTTCTTGGGCCATTGGCATGTTCACAAGTTCCTTTGTGTCTTGATTTGGCGCGAGTTTAAGCGCCAGGTTTTTGGGCCCCTTTGGCACGAGCTTTTTCCTTCCAAAAAGTTCAGGATCAAACCTAGGCTCAGGACGATTTCGGCGGTCATGGCCTACGTTCGTCTTGCTTACCCCCACGTTCAAGCTGACCTGCTCGACAATTTTTTTTTTTTTTTTTAATTGATTTTGCAAACATTATTGTACAATGAGAAAGACAGTATTCCCACCCAAACCCGTAGCGGTTGCAGGGTGCCGGCACTACGACCACCAACATCAGGGACACCGACGAAAACGCGGGTTTGATGGAAGGGGGAGCATTGGGCCTTGAGCGTGGCAGCCCGCTAGGGTCTGTGCGCAAACGGTCCGAAGACACAGATGCACGTCGTAGAGAAAAGAGAAGAGGAGAGAGAAGAGAAGAGGACAAACAACAACAACAACAACAACAAAAAAAAAAAAAAAAAAAAAAAAAAAAAAAAGGGGGGGTGGGGGACCCCACCGCCATCATCACCCTAACTGCCTGCAAGGAAACCTAGCCCCCGACAGGTAAAAGTCAAATCATCCCGGGAGGAATCTCCATCGAGACGCAACTCCCAAATCGTCCCGTATCCGCTAGGCATCCTCGTCCAGACCGAAGCGGGACTCCCATCCAGGGCCACATCAAGTGCGGAACGTCGCAGGGACACCAATCCTACCTCGATCCGGCCCACGGGGATCCATCTGCATCGAAGAAAAGAGGGGTCCTGCAGGGAAACGTGGTCCAAGGCTAGAAGGATAGCTCGAGCCTGGTCCGTCCGTCCCCCCATGGAACCGTCCCCACCGTTGACCAGAAAAACTTCCTGGCCGCTGAGTTTGAAAATTTTAACCAAGCCCTTCGAGAGAGAGAAGTCAGAAGAAGATGAAAAGCCTAACCTTCACGTGCCCTTCTTTCCCATGGCCATGCAAATCCCTGAAAGGGGAGACACAGACAGGGCGGAGTACCTTCCCAGTGACTCTGAGCGGGCGGAGGCTCGGTCGGGAGAAAGAGATGAGCGGAAGGCTGGATGGGGGGGGAGAGGAATTCAAATCTAAAGCCAGGGTTAGGCCCCTTTGGTTCCGTGGCCCCGAGGAATGGTGGGAGTCGATGGGGAGTCCAGGGTGAGAGGAAAGGAGACTCCATAGGCGGGCTGGTGTGCCAGTGGGTCGTCTGACTTGCTGGTAGGCTAAGCTGGCCACAGGAGACCCTCTTCTCCCACATCTACGGGATCGGTGCGTTGGACTTGCGTCTCCCCTAGGACTCTGCTTCGGTGGGACTCCTTGGGCCCCTTGAGGACACCCTTTTGCGACTCTCTGCCCTCCTCCCGCCTCTGGACCGGACATCAAGGGGGAAGAGGCACGACGACGGAGCAAGCCCACCTACTGGGGGGGGCGGAAGGGAGGGTCCGGGGGGGCTCCCGCAGGGAAGTGGTGAAGGATGTTCCATGACTGGATGATGTGCTCGTGGCAGATCTTTGTAAGGCCCTGGTAGATCCGTTGCGCGATGTTCTTGGAAAAATGGAGGCACAGATCGTCGAAAGAGGTCTGGGAGATGTAGCCTCTAGCGCTCATAGCGATAACTAGCAGGTTGGTAGTCATAGGTCGGCCTCCAATGGACTGCATGTGGATCGCTTCTTCGAGTGGGAGGTACCGGTGGTCATAGATGGCCCTCGGATTATAACCCCATGCCTGTCGGGATTTCCAAGGGATAGCTGGCCAGGTGTTGGGCGGGTCTTCTCCCCGAAACGCGTTTGGGTCCTTCGGTCGGTAAGGGGGGGAAATCCTGTGGCCATCTCGGTCCCAGGTATCCCGCCGCTCCTCTGGCGACTGTCTCGTGGGGAGACAAGGGTCATCTTCGCGTACCAGCCATTGATCCTCCCGGGTAGTGTAGTCTACCAGCGTAACGTGGTTCGATCTACGGGTGGCAGTGACCAGGAGATCTATCTTGTGGGAGAACCCCGGTCCCGCCATGTCTACCATTACCTGCGCGGCGGGGTGAGCGAAGGCAGAGGGGTGGGGCCTGATCAGAAGGGGGGGGAGCTCCCTCCGGGACGGGGAGAACCTCGTCAACGGACGGGGGGGGACTATCTTGCCTCGGTCGGGGGAAAGCATCCTCCTCCCCTATAACGAAGACCTTGCGATCCGGAGCTATGCCATCGTCGTTATCTAAACGCTCCAAGCAGCTTCGGATCCACTGCCTGCATTTGGAGTGCCGCTGATCCAGGAGAGACTTGAGGGCCTCCGAGTGGAAGGAGGATTTGGATAGCAAATAGTGGCTGATGCTTCCAGTGACCTTGCAGCCATAGGGGCAGGAGGTCGAGGTGGCGCCCTTGGAGATCACAGTGCTAATTCTAGCCGGGGTGGGCCAGACATCGAGCTGGCATTTTAGTACGATGGCTACCTCCCTCACCGAGAGGCCGCCGTTGGGTTGGAGGAACTGGTTGGTGATGGCCTGGAAAGGCTTGCGTATTTCAGAACGGATCCCCCATGTTAGGCCAAAACGGGGCGCAGCCTTTAGTTTATTTGCGTCTTCCGAACACCTCTGTCGAAGCTTCCATAAGTTGTAGGACGCCCAATTCTTCTTGACTAGGGCGATGGCTTGGTCTACTGTCCCCGGAGCGACCGTTTCCTTGGTGAGAAAGTTAGTGACGGAGATAACAACTGGGATTTCCAGAGCGTCCCATTCGATACGGGCTGGGGGAACGTCATATGCCTCCCTGAATTGGGCGAGGCTGTGCTCCGCATCGGATTGCTGCTGTCGCCCTTCTGGCCATGAAGAGTCACTAACATGTCCGGGAGGGATGCGAGGGTTTATGCCGATGCCCAGTGCTCTGCAGGCTCGAATCCAGTGAAGCACCATAAGTCCGTCGCGGCGGTCCTCCTTGATCAGGTGCAGGTGCCCTTGCTATCCTAGGAAAGGCTGGTCTGGAGGGTCAGGAAGCTTGGGGCACTGCTTGTTGATGTCCTCGGGCATGGGGGCCTCGTCCTTGAGTGCTCCCCTATTCATAGCGTTAACAAACCGCGGGTAAAAGGCCGGGATGATGCAGTCAGTGGGGGCCTCGACTCCGTGGAACACCGAGTGCATTCGCCAAATGTCCGGCGGGTGGAGTGGTGGATAAATCGGTGGCGGGCGTGGTCCGCCATCCCCTGCCCATCGGAACAAGAAGCGAGTGCTGGGCGGCTGTTGGGTGCGTGAGCCGCTGGAAGCAGTTCGGCGACCACGGAGGGGGGGTCGCTGAGGGCACAGATCTCCGTTCCTGGGGAAGTAGTAGTCCCATGCTAGGCGTAGATGTGCGTCGACCGCATATTGAACGTATGGGTCAGTCGAAAGGAGGCATTTGATGAACACCGTGAAATTCCTCAGGTAGTACCGGGTTGAGAACTGGTGGAGACCAAAACCCCCCCCTGCTCCTATGGGGCCGTATAGCACCGCGTTGGGAATCTCCTGGTGAGAAAGCTGGAGAGTCTCCCGGATGTGGTCCCGGAAGGCTGTGTCTAGCTCCCTTAGTAACTTCTGGGGAAAGGGGTCCATCCAAAGGAGAAATCCAGGCTGCTGGTGAGGAGACTGATGAGAGCTTTCCGTTTCCTTGCCAGTGAGAGGTCGAGGCTGTGAATCATCCGGGCAGTAGCCACAAACTTCGCAATCGCGTAGTCTCTTTGGATCTGCGGGTTGTTGTTGCCGTCGGTGTGAAGGCCCAAAGACCGAAAGACTTCGAATGCCGAGCGGTTTCTGATCTTGGTGGGGCCACGGGACGAGCCTCGGCCTGGTGCGGAAAGCGAGATCAGGACAGCATACACACCTTTTCCCACTTCGCTGACTAGGCAGATGACTGAACATTTCTCCGCTGCACATATCTGGCGTGCAGCCCGTAGTTGCGTGTAGAGGAGGGAGAAACCTTTTTGTGCCTCGGGAAAGTATTGCTCAGGTGGACCATCCCCTCCAATGGCTGCCCAGTTGTCATCAGCAAATTTGTGGTCAGCGGTCAGCGGGGGTCTCAAGGGGTAGACGGAGGTGTTCTGGGATCGGTCGCGGTCCGTTCCGTCGTAGAAGCGATACCCGGCTGGCATAAATTGCTGGGCAGGGCACAGGCGGGTGATGTACTCGTCTAGCACTCCATACGTGCCAGGGCTTAGCGATCCTCCTTGCGGGATCCCTCGCGAGCGAAGAATTTCTTCCGGCAGAATAACAGTCTTCCCTGAAATGTCCGGGGTCTTGAGCTTGAGCGGGGAGTCTTTGAAACGGTGGCGGAGGAAAGCGAACATTTCGGGGATTCCTGCTCTTGCGCCACCACGTGGGAATACGCTTCGCAGATGTACGTGAGCTCCGCACGGTCAAAGGCCTTGCGGATGTCAGTGGAGAAGATGATAAGCGTCTTTATATTGCCAGTAATCTTGGGGGCTGCCCGTAAGTCGGCCAGCATCAACCGAAGCACCATGTTCCATTCATCACACCCGCTCACAGTCGTTGTGTTGGCCTTGGAGGTCTTCCGGATACATCCTGTGTGGAGCTTGAAAGACTCGACCCGGAACGTGACGAGTTTTTCGTAGAGATTAAGGATCGCGTTCGATACAGTGATCCCCCGCCAATCAGTCACGTTTGCGCCTGTCCGTCCCTTTCCAGATCTGGCTGAGGATCCCCGGCTTCCAGTCCTTTGGTAGTCGCTTCTCCTTCCAGCAGTTGGAGAGAAAGGATCCCAATTGGATCTTCGCATCCTGCGAGAGGAGTCTGAAGATGGCAGGAGGGATGCCGTCTTCTCCTGGGGCAGGACCCTTTTTTGCCTGGATGGCGTGCTCCAGCTCTCCCAGCGAGAAAGGTCGACGAGCCAGTTCGAGAGCCTGATCCCGGGTAAGGGGCGGGGGGAGGCATTTGAAGATAGTGACGAATTGTTTGACACGGTCCCCGGGAATACGAGATTCCTGGAACGGTCCGATGAGGTGGGGGCGTCCATTGGAGTCTCGGGGTGCGGACGACCGCAGCTTTTCCCACTCTCGAATCTTTTGGAGCCGACCCACCCTCCTTAGTACCGCCCACTTTGCTAGGCGGTCTGCACACTCGTTAAGCCGAAAAGTCCACTCGAAGCTCTGCTCTTGGTGGGACTTGACCCAGTGGAACGAGATCGGAGCCGACTGAGTGTGGAAGCGAAAGATGGCGTCCCATAGGGGGGGCTTCGCACGCTGCTTAAACAGTTCATGGGCCTCCCCCTCCAGATTCGCGTCCGTTAGGGCCCGGTAGTCGGTGAAGATATGAACTCGCCGGGGTCTCCATTTCATCTCTCTAATGTATTGGAGGCCACCTGCCATCACTGCCAGTACTTCTTGTTCTCCACTAGAGGCTGGGTTGTCTGCATTGCCGTAGATAGCGATAATCTCATTATTGTAGAACAGGAACGCCCCGAAGCCCGCAGCGTTGCCATGTTCGGGAAAACAGGATCCGTCAGGAACGAGGATAGCGTCATATGGGGACAGGGACCCCGGAGACAGCTCGTCCGGCTGGTCAAGCCGCGGGGCCAGGCGATAGATAGGAAACCGCTGTTTGAACTCATCGGGGAGCGAACTTAGACGTAGAGCATAAGCATTCGATTGGAGTCTGATGATAAGGCCCCGGGTGTCATCTCCATTAGGAAGGTGGATACCCAGGTACTCCCAGGCTTCAGCTTCTAGGAACTCCAAAAGCTGGGGGACTAAGTCAACGGGCGGAGCAGTATACTCGTCTTGGAGAGGAAGGTTTGCGGTCGCCCACCTCTTGAGCTCACTGGAGTTACGGTTCGGTCTTCGTTCGCTATCATCCTCCGGCGGGAACTGCACTGAGTACTGGCGGAGAGACGGTGCCGTGTGGGCGCTTAAGAGGGAACGCATCCGCTCCACCTCCGCCTGTAGAGCAGCCTCAGCATCGGTCTGGATGACAGCTTCCGTCTCACTGGGAACGAGGGGAAGGGGGTCAGGATTCGCATTTCCCCGGAAGACCAGGTTAGTAAATTGTCCCCTGTGGATAGTATCCCCCGGTTTGAGGATCGGCGCCCGAAGCCTGTCACTTCCTAGAAGGAGCTCCCGCTCATTATATTTGGAGTCCTCTGGAGGGATCCACAGTTTCGCCCCGGACCCCATCACTTGGTGGAGTCGGCGCTCCTCGTCTGCCTGATCAGAGACCCGGGTGCGGTAGAGGTCTGCATAATGTTCCTGGAGAGTCTCTGGCGGGGGAGTCTCCATCGCTGAGTCCGTCTGGACCCGGAGGAGAAATTTGTGCTGGTTCCGGTCGAAGGCTTGATTGTGTCGGAGCCCATTCGGTCTCTTGACCTCCCTCTTGGCGCGCTTGGTATCTTCGAGACGGGCATTAATCTTGCGTCTGGCCTTGGCAAGGATCTTCAGTGCGTCCGGTAGAAGAAATGACATCTCTAGCGGGTCACTCGACCGTGGTTCTTCCAGGATGTGCCCGACCAGATCCCCTTCCATTCGTAACGTATGGCAAATGTTCAGCCAGAGCCTGGTTAAATGAGATCCGGGATCCCTCGGGACTTGTCGTTGGAGGCCCCGCGTGATGGACTGCAGTGCGGTTAACATACGGGGTACCTTGGTTATCTTCCGTCTGCACTTAGGAGGTCTGGGATTCCGCCTGCTCAGCGGTGGTGGAGCCGGCTGGGCATCCTGGTATCCAATCGGCAGGGCCGGGATAGGGGCACTAGGAGAAGCAGCGTCGACCCTCCGAGGCCCGACAGCTTCCGCAGCTTGGATGGCCTGCTTCAACGCGGCTTGGGGGGGCTGGGCCATCTGTATGCTCGCCGCCATACTCTGCTGGAAACAGTCCTGCTGAGCCTGTGTCCACCTCTTGGGTTCCACTAATGGCGGTGGGGGGGACCCCGAGACCGCCGGAGCGACATTAACTTCAGGCCTAGCTTCTCTTCCAACCAGGCTAAGGGAAGATGGAAGGGGAAGAGGGGAATCTGTTAGCGAGGGGGGGGGGGGATAGCAGACTCTATGATCTCCTCCACCGCGGAAGGGAGGCGGTGGGCCCAGGGTAGGATCCCAACTCCCAGGCGGGGAGGAGGGAGGTGAGTCAACCGGAATGTCTTGCGGCAGGTAGTGATGCTCCAGCCGAGCGCGGGCAATGTCAATTCGGGCCTGGATCCAGAGTTGCAGGGGGGGGAATCCAAACGGTGAGACGCGATGGACTCGACCAGCCGCTCTTCTCGACTGAGGTGCGACAGTGCAGCAATTGCGTCCTCCTCGTCATCACTGCCTGTTCCTGGCAACACATTATCCTCGGGGAAATCCAGCGGGTGATCGCCCGCTTGGGATCCCCATACGAGGACGCCGACAGCAATCCACGCGGAGGCCTTGGCAACAACCGAGTCGGATCGAAAATATTCTTCAGGGCCATATGGTGCATCAGGGGTGGAGAGCTCCAGGAGACCATCCCTGGCCCCGACATCTATAAAAAGCAAGGTGAGCCGCAGGATGGCCCTGAGACGTTTGTAGTGCACAGCGGGCAGGGTGATGCCAAGGGGGCCGATGAAGCGAGGCGCGTGATCCCACTCCGTAGTCAAAGACCTGAAGCGGGATGTGTGATGGAGCAGGATACGGCCCTTGATTCCCTGTGCCCGAACAATAAGCACACGTGGGAGGCGACGCTGGACGTATCTAAGAACCCGGGCGGAGGAAAGTGCATGCCATGAGGTGAGGAGCATGAGGCTCCCATCCTGGACGATGGATTCCAACGCCTTGGTGGTCCTCTCTGCTAGAGGCTTCCTGGCTCGAAGGAGGGATTGAGCTCCAAAGGAGGGAGATAAGAGGAACATCTGACATAGCCATTGGTTAAGTGCTCCTTGGGAGACTCGTGGCGCGGAGGGGGGGTCAACTTTTTGCGGCGGAAAGGCAAAGAGTGGCTCGCGAACGTGCGTGGATAACGACATCACGTTGGTGCCATGATACCGCTCCAAAGTATGTCGAAGTGTCGCAAATGCAAGAAAGGCCTGTGCACCTCCTCTGAGCCCGTCATGAGACTGCTTGAACTCGCTAAACCACTTGGCGGGCGGCTGGGGAAGGTGGTCTCGTATGCCTCGTTTGTAGACCCGGTAGACCGTAGAAAAACCTAGAGGGGCGGAGGATGGCACAGGGTTCCGGGGTAGGAGACGACGCTCGATGGAGAGCCCCTGTCCCAGCAGGGAAAAAGCCCGAGAGTTGAAGGAAGCTGCATTGGAGGAATGCTCCCCCTTCTTGTCTTCTGCCATCTTCCGGAGGTTTCTGATGATCTTGCGGAGGCGCTGTCGGAACTGTCGATTTGTCTTCGGGGCGGAACTGAGTCCCAAGATCGGACGTTGGACTGCGGGGAAAGGATGTTGAACCACAACGGGGTCCGGAAGGGATGAAGCTGTCCGCTTGAACAAAAGTTGAACCTCATAAGCAGCAATCATCCTGCATGCCATCTTGTTCGGGAGGATGGAAACGGAACAGTCATCGCATTTGACCCACTCCCCGGAACTATTCCGGTCCAGAACGAACGCGTGAGAATGCTGTCGCGAGCGTGCGTTCCCTTCCATCTGGATGCAGATGGCGCTTTGGAGAGAGTAGGAGAGCGCCTTTCCATTATGCGACCACCGGCGATCAAAGAAGAGCGAAGGGAGGAAAGAGACATTGTGGTGTGCGGACCGGGGGAAACGAAGATTCAGGAGCCCAAGAGGCCGATGAATGTCAAGGAGAAGACATTCTGCATGCTCACGAATCGATCGAGTCTGCACCCCTTTATCGCCTCCGCAGTGAGCGCATAGGAAAGGTTCAGAGGAAGGGCCCCCAAGATGCCATCTCGCCAAAAGCTCAGTAAGGGGGAAAGGTGAGCAGTCGTCAGCCAGGATAGAAAGTGAGAGTGGAAGGGCCCAGGAGGAGGACTGGGAGGCAGTGGAACAGACGCTGCATGCTGAAGTCGAAACTACGTGCGGGAGCCAGGATTCCAAAAATACCCCACTCGGGAGGAAGGAAGGCCCGGCGTCCCGCAGAAGCAACAGTAGGCCCCGTGTTGCCAGTCCGGTGTCGCCGCCGCCGTGGACGTCCGGTCCGGGGCACACGCTGCGGAGAACAACAGGGTAGCGGAACCAGGCGCAGGAAATCGTCCAACGTATTCATGATAGCGCTGGTAGCCGTCATCTGGGGTCCGAGCATGGACCTGGGCGGGCGTGCCAAAGCCCAGTTCCGTAGGAAAGACGAGAGTTTGGGAAAAGAGGCCAGAAGTTGGGCTGCACTAATTAAGAAACAATGCCCCACCTGCGGGCGGAGATCGTCCAACGTATTCATGATAGCGCTGGTAGCCGTCATCTGGGGTCCGAGCATGGACCTGGGCGGGCGTGCCAAAGCCCAGTTCCGTAGGAAAGACGAGAGTTTGGGAAAAGAGGCCAGAAGTTGGGCTGCACTAATTAAGAAACAATGCCGGTCATCCGGGTTCTTAATACCCCTGTAGGGAAGAGTAGGTAGTACCGCAAGAGCTTGACGGGTACGGGCCGGACGACCTTTTCCCTTAGAAATAATTCCAACCCCTGAATACTCCCCCTGATCTTTTATAGACAACGAATTGCTCTGGTTGGGGCCAGTGCTTGTGGTCGATGCAGGTGGAGCACTAGCGATCTTCTTCACAAAAGAGCGTCGGGGACGATATCCAGCGGATTCTTCCTCGTAAAAACCTGCCATCACGTCCTCCTGCTCCTCAATGGTAGCCACTCTCTGGTGAGCGAGTTGCCGTTCCCGTCGGATTGCTTGTATGTCCCTCGGGCCAAAGAAAAGACCTCCGTTGGAGCTTTTCGAGGGAGCGCGACGGGATCCAGTGACTTGAGAACGGCGGGAGTGAACCTCGATAATTTCAGGTGGCGGCGATGGAGGAAGGGGGGAACCCCCCCGTGGTCCTGTGCAACGGGGCCTCCTTTCGCCTCTCCCCCTAAGGGCAGTCTGGCCTTCTTCTGCACCACAGCAAGAGAGCCCTGAGGTCCATCGAGGGTCGTCAGAGGGCCGGGACTGGCCCGTGCATCTTGACCTTGTTGTGCAGAAATGTCAGATGGGACAGCGGGTGGTGCAGCTGGCGTGGTCGTCTTGATATTGCTCTGGGAAACAGTGGTGGTCGGTCCGTCCTCGGCAGCCAGGGCCTGGGTGCTGGGGATCGGTATGGAAGGGGGCGGCGCCTGTAGTTGCGGTAGAGGGGGGATTTGTCCCTTATCCACGTGGCCAGCAGCAGCCAGGGGGGTCGGAGGGCTGGCGAGTTTGGGTCGTTTACGTTTCCGCTGCAGACGTCGGCGTGCGTATCTATACTGCTTCCGCTTCTGGAGGATGGGCATCCATGCGGCCTGGGAGTTCCACGCCTTTGTTCGGCTGATGACCGAACTGGGCAGGAGGTCCAACAAGGTAAGCCACCCTTCTTTGTACGCTTGTTCCAAATCCTGCTGTCTGGCTTCCTGGAGTGAGCCCCCTGCGCTGCCAGAATTGACGTGGCTGACAATGTTCTTGAGGGCTGCACTACGGGGGGGGTCACCATGGGAGACTCTGTCTACCCAGTCCAGGTTGGAGCTGTACTTGTGGTGGATACTAGCACCAATCTCTCGGACGAGGTCGGGTCCCAGGTGACAGTCGGATGACAGGAAGGTGGGCAGGTCCACCGTGGCCATCAGATCCCCTCGCGGCATCGACTTAAGGAAGACAAACTTGGGCGGTGGCGGAGCTCCGGGGTCGGGTATGCTGCCGGAGGCTGGAGGGCCCGTCGGGAGATCGGTCGGAGCCAGGGGTGCACCAGTGGACCGCGGGGCGGTCGTCGGAGACCGCTGAGGGGACAACTGTGGAGGCCGCTTGGGTGAAGATGACGGCGGGGCGTAGGAGGAGGGCGGTCGGGGGGGGGGGGGGGGGGGGGGGGGGGGATCCGCCGGGGTGGACAGAGTGGAGGACGTAGAGGAGGACGAGGAGGATCGCGTACGGTTGGAGTTTCCGCCTCGGTGACGAGTTGACTCGGTAGAGGAGGGATGGTGGCCACGACGAGGGGAAGGGGTGGGGGGGGGGGGGGTCCCGGCCGGCGTGGTCTAGATCGGTCCTGGTCCCGGGGGCGGAGTCGGGACCCATCCCTTGGTCTGTAGCTCCCTTCCTGGCGACGCCGCGGCGATCATGAACCAGACCCGGTCCTAGCCAGTCGAAGTCCTCCTCGGGGGGAACGGGACCGAGAACGTCTATCTCGCTTCCAATTTTTAGGCTGGTGGGGCACGTCGCGGCTGCGTGAGCGGGGCCTTCTTCTTCCGCGGGGGGGTGAGGGCGAGAAACCAGTGGGACGTCTTTGGCCCTTCCCGCTCCATTCGGGAGCCCTCGTGGGGGGGGGGGGGGGGGGGGCGCTCGTGTGAAGACTGCTCTGCCCCCACCCCGACCCTCCTCATGGTGGGGCTGCTGTCGTGCGTGCGCGCGGTGAAGTCGGTCGGCGTCAGTTGAGCGCGACCCGGAAGGGATCCAACGTAACCCACGGGAGTCCGTGCGTGCGGGTGAGCTGCGGCGGGAGGATCTGGCGCGGGACGCAGACTGTGAGCGCAATGACCTAGAGCGTCGCCTCGGTGGGGGGGCGCGATCGTTGGACTTGGGGGGGGGGGGGGGGGGGGGGGGGGGGTTCCCGGGGAGGGGGCGGGCGGGAGCACGCAGTCCGGAGGTCCTCCCGGGGTTCCTTGGTATCCCGCTGGGAATGGACCAAGGTTCCGAGGGGGGGCTGGGGGGGAATGGGCTTCCGACTGGTCCCCTGGGTCTCGTCGTTCGTCAGCCTAGCGGGCTCAGCGTCGTACTGGGGAGCTGGCGGATCCGGAGGGAGAGGGATGGGTAACGTAGGGGGGCTCTTGGGGGTCCGCTCGATCGACGTCAGGGATCTCCCGACCGCGTTGACTGCCTCCTTTCCCGAATCAGGAGAAGGGACCGTGATTTGGGAAGGGGGGGCGGTATCAGATGAAGTAGGCAAGGCAGGAGAGGGAGAAGGGGCTACTGGTACGTGGCAATGCCCTGGAGGTCTGCCCCAGGTCGAGGGGATGGGGGGGATGTCCGCTGGAGAGGCCGTCACCTCCAGAATCGAAAGGGGCAGGTCAGGGGGGTCCAAAAGAGGAGCAAGGGGCATTGCGAGAGTGGGAGGGTCAGGGTCTGCGGGCCCAGCGGACCGTGGAGCGGTGCTGTCGGAGGAGGACTCCCTTCTGCTGGGACTACCATCCGGGGCGGGGTCCACGGTTGTGGGTGCTGAGGGAGCTGGAAAAGCCTGCCTCTTTTCTGGCGTCTCCTTGGCACGAAGGGTGCCTGCATGACTCTGCGACGTCAGGGTCTCGGTGGGCCCAAAGGCGTCCCCGGGCTCCGGGGTAACGGTGGGGGGCGAGATCGGAACGTAAAGCGGTGCGGGCGATGAGGTAGGCATGAGGGGGGAGGTGCCAGCGACCGTGTGCGTGGGGCGTCCCACTGAGGGGCAAGGTGGCCCCATGTGGGGAGAGATAGAGATCACAGAAGAGGTACCAGGTGGGAAGGGAGGTGGGCGGCCTGGAGGGGACAGGGGGGGCGGCAAAAGGTGGTGCGCGATGTGGTGATCCGGAGCTCCCGGAGCCAGGGGCCAGTGGGACAGACCGAGCGGGGGCAGGCTCTCCTCTGCTGGGAAAGTCCTCTTTAGCTGGGGCAATAAACGCGGAATCCGAGGGAGGTGGAGGGGTCGGACGCCTCTCTGTCTTCCCCTCCGCTTCATCGGGAAAATCCTCCATCTCCTCCAGCAGGTAGTCGAAGAGGTTTATCTGCGCCACCTTCTCGGCTGGAGAAAGGGTTTCCCACTCCCCTTGCAGCTCGTCGTTCCAGTCAGGATCCGCCGGCGGACGTGGGGGGTGAGTGGCAGCGACTATGTCTCCCATCCGTTGGGACATTTCTGACGTCGACGACACGCGCTGATCTCCTGTCGGTACGCTGCTGGGCTCCATTGTCTCCGCGATGGACGCCCTTGTCGGATTGACTTCTGGGGGGGGGTGAGAACATCCGTACCCCTGTGTGGTCAGGCGACAACCCCATAGGTGCGAGCAGCTTCGTCTCCGTTGACATCCGGGGGGGGGCAGAGTCCTCCTGGAGTGCGTAGTTCTTGGCCTCCCGTTGGCCGGGGCCGTCCTCGGCCTGTGCGGGCGAACTCGATACCACTTCTACCTGGGGCTTAATGTCAGAGACCGGGTCCTCGGCGGGGTCTAGGCATCGGGGCTCCTTACCGGATCTTAGCGACGGTGGGTCCGGTCCCGACTCCCAGGGCGCTAGGGAGTCAAGCACAATTATCTCTCTATCCTGAAGGGTGAAGGAAGTCTCCGCTATCCCCACTTCCCGGACTAGGCCAAGGCTCCAGGGGGATCTCTGTTGCCTATCGCGTTCTGGTCTGTCCTGTGAAGTGTTGCCGAGGTGTAGGCGAAAGGATGTCGCGTCAATTTCTTCGTCATCCGAGCTGGGAGGGCTCCAGTATCCAGCCTGGGAAGCGTCAGAGTACAGGGCCGCCTGGGTCAGCCGGAACGTCCGCGATAGGCGAAGGAACAACCGACGTCGAAGAATGGCGGTCTTCGTTTTCCGCGTGCCGTTCAGGAGGCTAGCAAAAGCCCGGGTCACTTGGGCGTTCCGGGCCTCGAACTCATGGTCAGCCCGTATGTGACGTTCGCGGTTGAGGTGAACATCTCGGTAGGCTGATGGGTCGGTCACTTCCCAAATGCGTCGTTTTGCGGGAGGTAAAACTTTGTCATTTACATTAACATTTACAAGCGGATTTACAAAGTAGTAATTCTGTGCATGCATTCGAAAAATATGGCATATTTTTTTAATTGATGTCACAGGCTTTGTACGATCGAAGCCGGGGTTTGTCGCACTTGAAGTACTGGATGTGTGTCTTCTTGGGCAATTGGCATGTTCACAAGTTCCTTTGTGTCTTGATTTGGCGCGAGTTTAAGCGCCAGGTTTTTGGGCCCCTTTGGCACGAGCTTTTTCCTCCCAAAAAGTTCAGGATCAAACCTAGGCTCAGGACGATTTCGGCGGTCATGGCCTACGTTCGTCTTGCTTACCCCCACGTTCAAGCTGACCTGCTCGACAATTTCCAGTTCAATGAAGAGCTCACTCCTGCACAGAGGGCCAACCTCGGAGGTTTGCTGGTTTTGTTTGAGTGGTTCATGCCAGTGGTCAGCCAGTCATGTTTGTGAGGTTTGAAAATATGCCATATTTTTCTTCTGTGTGTTTCAGACCCAAGATCTCGGCTGCGTGATCAGGAAGAACATGCTTGATCAGATTTTTGCTTACTTGCATCGCGCCCTCCATGTCCTTCTCCACTTCAGAGCTAACGAGTACTCGCACGTTTTGTGCCTGCACCTTCTGACCCTCAACTACTGGAGGCGCCACCAGCATCCGGCGTGGAGGGCCTTTTGTCACGACCCTCGGATCTTTTCTGAAAAGCGTTGCGAAGCAAACCTCAGCACCGTAGCCAGGCACTCTCTCACAGACCCCATGCGATTCGACGTCAAGCACGTCGAGCAGACCCTGTTGCTGGTAACTCACAGTCGAGGCAATGTTGCGCCTCCTTCTGAGTCCGAAGGACAAAAAATCCACCCTGGAGGTGAGGAAGTCACGATTGCTTACAACTTCTTGTCTGATCTGATCGAGGACATTGTTCGTGACCGTGCGAGAATGTACCCAGCCGGGGCAGCCCTTGACTGGGATTCGAAGGAAGACATGAAGCAAAGACTTGTTGCCTTCGATCACAAGAACGAGGTCATGAATGACGTGTTGCCGAAGTTTGCTCAAAGTGTCGTCGACTCACTGTTTTGGACTGGCTGGTGACTGTTCGTGCCGCCATTGAAGACGGACTCGTTGACGATCCAGACGAAAGTGTTGATTTGGCCCGTGCGGAGTCAGGTGTGATTAGTCTCAGTAGTACAGCGTCCTCCATGTCTTCTGGGGATGAACCGCCGGATGGTAAGGCACATCCATCCCAGAACCGCATTTTGCCTCGCCCTCGCCGAAGACGCCGCCGAGGTGAGGCACCTGCTGCTGACGGCGAGGACACTGACGGCATGGCACAGAGCGAAGCTGGAGACACTTTAGACAGTTCTGACAGTGATGTGTCCCAATTTTCAGAATCAGCATCTACTGTCGCCTCCGAGTCAGTGCAGCAGTCTTTAAGGCCACCTGAGCGCGGAGCTGCACGTGGCGCCCGGGCGTCCACATGGCAGCTTCGGTTCTCTGAGGACATTCAGTCGGGGGCTTCTTCTTCCTCCCAGCAGAACAGAACGTAATGCACGTCGTTTTTTAGTTTACATTGACAGCTTTGATGATGGTTGTTCCGGTCTTCGGTTCAGATTTAGGGTTTTCGGGCATTCTTTAGCTTGTGCATTGTTGCCAACCGGTAATCGTTACGAGTTTTTGTAGTCATTAAAGTTCAAAAATATGACATATTTTTGTTTCTTGGAAATTCATGCTTCGGATTTTTGAGTTGTCCCACGGGAAGGGTTCGCTTTCCATTTGCGCGGCACCTCACCGCTTGGCTTTTACAACTTGACCGGTTTCCAAGCTACCCTTCTTCAATCTGCACTCACGAGTTCCTGCACAAACAATCCTGTCATGCTTTTGTCCCTTCATTTCTGCTTTTTTTTCCAGCACGAGTTGAAACTTGAAAAATATGTCATATTTTCGTATTGTTAACATGTGCATGTTTTTATTAATTACAAAAACGATATTTTACCTCTCCGGGGGGGTAAATGAAGCCGTACGTTGGCAGGACCAAGGTATAGGAAGAACATATAAAACATTATTATTATTATTACTATTACTATTATTATCATTATTATTATTATTATTATTATTATTATTAATATTATTATTATTATTATTATTATTAGTCAGCCCAATGGCCTCAAGGCGTTAAACTGTGACGCCAACTCATAACCCTTTGGTGGTAGATGCTGGGGAGGAGGGTCGTTGCGCGCGTAAAAGATCTTAAACTCCGCATATGCTGGTTGATAGCCCAGGACCCAGCAGACACCAGATTGTTATGGGTGGGGTTTCGAGGCAGCTCTAGCAACCGCGCTTGGTGTATGCACTTGCTAATTCGGTGACGTCTTGCAAGAGGTTGCTGGGAGTGCGGAATAACCTCGGCTTAGTGCAGTCTTGCCCTCAGGAGCTCCATCGGTGGCCCCGATCATCAGGCGAGAGACTGACACGGGGGGGTGGAGGACCTCGAACAAGAGTATTGGAGGCTTATGTCCGTTGAGGATATGCATTAGCTGCATCAGTATGCCTCAGATATAGTATTATTATTATTATTATTATTATTATTATTATTATTATTATTATTATTATTATTATTATTATTATTATTGGACCTCGAACAAGGATATTGGAGGCTTATGTCCGTTGAGGATATGCCATTAGCTGCATCAGTACGCCTCAGATATAGTAAATCTGCCTTGGAGTGTTGACTGTGACATATTTGAGGGAAATCCCGATGAAAAAACCTAGTCACACTTGCTAAACAGAGTTCCAGCCCAATGGCCTCAAGGCGTTAAACTGTGACGCCAACTCATAACCCTTTGGTGGTAGATGCTGGGGAGGAGGGTCGTTGCGCGCGTAAAAGATCTTAAACTCCGCATATGCTGGTTGATAGCCCAGGACCCAGCAGACACCAGATTGTTTTGGGTGGGGTTTCGAGGCAGCTCTAGCAACCGCGCTTGGTGTATGCACTTGCACATTCGGTGACGTCTTGCAAGAGGTTGCTGGGACTGCGGAATAACCTCGGCTTAGTGCAGTCTTGCCCTCAGGAGCTCCATCGGTGGCCCCGATCATCAGGCGAGAGACTGACACGGGGGGGTGGAGGACCTCGAACAAGGGTATTTGAGGCTTATGTCCGTTGAGGATATGCCATTAGCTGCATCAGTACGCCTCAGATATAGTAAATAGTATTATTATTATTATTATTATTATTATTATTATTATTATTATTATTATTATTATTATTATTATTATTATTATTATTATTATTATTATTATTATTATTATTATTCAGCCCAATGACCTTACGGCGTTAAATTGTAATGCTAACTCAAAACCATTTGGTGGATGATGCTGGGGAGGAGGGTCGTTGGGCGCCTGTCGAAGATCTTAAACTCCGTTATGCCGGTTGATAGCCCGTGGACCCAGCGGATACCGAATCGTTATGGGTGAGGTTTTGAGGTAGTTCTAGCAACCATGCTTGGTGTACGCACTTGCACATGCGGCAACGTTTTGCAAGAGGTTGTTGGCACTGCGGAATAACCTCGGCTTAGTGTAGTCTTGCCCTCAGGAGCTCCATCGGTGGCCCCTATAATCAGTCGAGAGACTGACTAGGTGGGGATGGAGCACCTCGAACAAGGGCATGGAGGCTCATGTCCGGAAACGAATCGTGCCATCAGCTGCATCAGTATGCCTTAGAGGAAGTATATTCAATGATTATTATTATTATTATTAATATTATTATTATTATTAAAAATCATCATTATTATTATTATTACTATTCTCAGTATGATTATTAATAATATTGTTGTTACCATTACTAGTGTTATGATTACTGATGTGATCATTATTACTTATTGTTGTGAATTATTTTCATTTATATGTCTTTCTAAATTAAATAAATAATAATGTAATCCGACGAATGGGGGACTCGGATCCTTTGGGGGGAGAAGGGAGATGATGATTGAGAGGAATGATAGGGGATATATATATAGTATCATCTGTGTTATTGGCTCTCAGGTTCGTTTCAAGCATGGCGTTTCAGAGCTGGAGGGGCCTTGTAGGGGATACCAAGTGCAAGTATTCCTCTTATAGAAGTTATAGCCTACGGTGTTTGTGTGAAATTAAATGTAATAAAATCATAGTGTTTGTGTAAAATGAAGTGCTATAAACTGCAAAGGGGCTCCCTACGCCAACCCCGCGCTGCCGACCCTGCCCCGCCGCGCGACAGCGCGGCGAGGCGGGGTCGGCAGCGCGGGGTTGGCGTTGCCCCCCCCCCCCCCCCCCCCACTGCTTCAGGTACACATGCCCTGCGGGCCCAAACACTAACTACATCTATTACACCTCGGCTCTGCCGGACCCGAAATCTTATACTTGTTGTTACAATATTGTTTCTATTTTATTGCGCTTTTGGATTGCGGCTTCGCAGATATGCGACGACTTTGCCAGTAGTTTGAGAATGCGGTAGTTATTAGTACTGAAATAATTTACATCGCTGCAAATACTTCTGTTCCCTTTTGTAAGCTCTCTTTGTCACACCGTGTAAGCCGCCCTTTTCGCTGTTCTTGTCTGTGGTCGTCTCGCTCTTCTCTTAGCTTTTTCTTCTCAGGCTACCTTCTGCTCCGCATTCCACTTTGCCCACACTTTCGGCTTCTCAAGCTTCTTTGCTTCTGTTCGTCTTGTGCGTGATGATGTTGATGACGAGCTGTCTTTTTCTTCCTCGCTGTCTTCATTCACATCTGGTGAATCTTGCTCTCAGTATCGGTTCTCTCGGTTCTTCTGCCTCCTCTGCTGCTCTCATACGATCTAAGTCCCATCCGTATTTTCTCTTTGCCGCAGCCTCATCGAGAAATGCATCTTTCACCATATCCCCGAGAATTGTACTAATGCCATAAGCGTATTCTTCTAGCTGATAGTAAAATCCTTGCAGGTGTTCGGTAATGCAGTCATAGACGGGTGCGTAAGATAAAAACTCTTTCCAGTTTGCGTATTGCTGTGATGAACCATTTTCCCAGCGGCTCATAACCGTTGATTGGTATAAACCGGTCACTCACGGACCTTACTCTACCTTTCACTGCCGCCGGTTTGCCGGAAGACTTCGTAAGAAGTCAGGCTGCTCACAGCCACTTTAATCCGAAGGCATCAACTCAGTCAGAACTGAACTGCCAGACAGCAAACTAAATGCGCGAGTAACTGTAACTTAGTAACTGCTACTCAATGTTATGGTCCAGTACACAATGATAAAAGTGTAACGGCCACAATTGACTTGAACTATTCAGTAACTTGCGGTTACTCCTGATTGTGACTTAATAAAATACTGCCACTTGCTTACAGAAATACTAATCATAATTCGTACTCAAGTTAATATCACTGTCAACTTGAAGTTTTACTACCCAACGTACTACGTGACCAACTTGAAGTTTGACTGTCCAACGAACGTGCCATTACTTCCAGTCACAGTCCTTTGGAAGCGCCTGCAAGCAAATCTTGAAAAACGGTCCCCTCAGTTTTTGAGGCCTGCCAGGAGTTGGTAGTGGTGACGAAGTCCTATCAGGTTCAAAAAAAATTCACCAAAGAATATCTAATTTCAAGTTGAAGTCAAGGCTCAGCTGAAAATTTTCATGTTTTTTCCTTTCAGTTTCCGAAGTTGTCACGGTACGCTTTTTAATATTCATTTCAAGTTTGATAATGTTCAAAAATGCTTCAAGAGTCTGCAGTGAAAAGCTGCATGCAGAGCACTGAGCCTTTGAAACTTGGGCCAAGCGGCTTTCTTAGGCTGTACCGTACAGTTTAAATCCTGCGGTGACCGTCCTACCCGGCAAGTCCTAGCCGATGTCACGGTCCCGTGGCCTAGTCCTACCCAACCCGGATATTTTCCGAGCGCCGGTTCTAAGTCCGCCGCCGGTTTTTTTCTTGCTTTCTTTTTTGATGATACTTGTTATTATCAGTCACCTAATAATGTTTTGTCCTGCGTTGTAGGCTTGCTATTTCCTGCGCTTGTTTTATCCGTTCCGGCGGCGTTGTCCTACTATGTCTTGCCGTGACTGAGACAGTGCGGTGGCACGGACTAAGACACCGAGGTTTCATGGGTACACAAGACCTAAACTAATACTGAAGAACGAGAATGAAATATCATGATTAAGTTACGTGACAGATCCCCAATCCGGATTTCCTTCCGTATTACAGCCTCCGTATCACAATACCCGAGAGTCATTATTAATAGATGAAGTGCGCAAAAAGACTCTGACTGTTTACAGTAATGAAAAAAGCGACGGCAGTAAGGGATCGGCGGCCGGGTTTTCCGTGGGTTACGCAAGCACTCTTTTAATGAAATACTTGCCACTCGTTGAGATGAGTGTTACAGACCCATAATCAACCGTCCACGTTTACCGTTGAAGTGGCAAGAAAGGTAATAATACTGATTCGACAATCGCGGGAAGGACTTGGGCGAAGAAGTTCCCTACTCAAAGCAAAAGCCTCGTGGGAAGGCTCACATAACAGTGCAGGTACCACCGCCAGAGTCAGTGTCGTGATAATGATGATGTATTTCCGTGGGGCGAGTTTGGAGGTCCTTGCGAAGACTCTCCACCTTTTCTTTTTCGATGTCCACTTGCTTCTGCAGCTGTTGAGCTTTTTCTTCGGCTTTCTCCTTGTCTTTCATGAGGGTTGCGTTCACCTCTTTGATGTCTTGGCAGAGCTTCTGGTAGGTCTCAGCTTGCACATT
>WBZZ01001956.1:195000-205000 GCA_019918135.1 Paulinella micropora
CTCGCTCCCTGATACTTGGTCGTTTCGCCTTGCTCGACGTGTAAATGGGCATGATTTCCGTCTTGCCGGGCTTCAAGTTGACTTCCAGCCTGTAATCTTCCGCGAACTTGGCCACAACATTGACCATCTTCTGGAGCTCGGTGCGACTGTGAGCGATGAGGGCCACGTCGTCCGCGTATAGAAGTGCCTTGATGTCGTTCAGCCGCTTCACATCCGTGATCTTGAGGGCACTCGCCAGCCGATCACACAGCTCATCCATAAAGACGTTGAAGAGTGTGGGAGAGAGAGGGGACCCCTGTTGGACGCCTACACCCTCCAGTACTTCGGGGGTGAGTGCTCCATCAACTAGCACTTGCGACGAAGTCTGCTCGTAGCACCTGCGTAGCGTGCGCCAGAACTTGCCCCTTACACCCAGCTTCCAGAGCCTCTCAAATAGACCATCTCTCCAAACAGACGGGAAAGCCTTGCGTAGATCGACGAACAGGACATACGACTCCCGCTTCTGCTGCTGACGCCCCTTCAACCTCTGCCAAAGGGTAAAGACCTGATCCGTAGTGCGACGCCCCGGGCGGAAGCCTCCCTGCTCTGGACGTAGCTTATCCGGGCCATCCACGAAGAGCGTTAGACGAGTAGCTAATAAGGACAGATACAGCTTACCAAGGCAACTAATAATCGAGATATCCCTCCAGTTGTCAGGATCCGTAGGATCCCCACCCTTGGGGATATTGACGATGATTCCCTTGCCCCAAGCTTTTGGAGTCCTCTCGGCTTCTCGAATCCAGTTGAAGTACTGCGTTAAGTAGCCATTGATGTAGGCGCCGCCATACTTGAGCATCTCGTTCTTCACTTTGTCCTCGCCACAAGCTTTGTGGTTATTCAGGGCACGTTGCCTTGCAAGGACCTCCTCTTGCGTGAACGGCTTGTCCAGCTCTTCGCAAGTGTCTTCACCTACTTCGTGCTCCTTCATAGCCCGGGCCACCTCATCTCTGAAGCGATCGTTCCAGTGGAACTGCCGCTTAGCTTCGGCTTCCTCCCACTCCAGCGAGCCTGCTTCTGCACAGCACTCCACCACAACAGCCGCACTTGCCGGATTTTCCCGTGGCTTCACCGAATTTCTCCGAAATTCCTCCCACCGAGCGACCTTTTCCGGCAGCGTACACGCCAGTGAGCCATCCTCCCTTTGCACCGGCGCGGAGACCTTCGTTCTGCGTGCCCCGCCAAGCCGCTTCGCGAGTAGCCAAAAGCGCTTTGAGGATTGTTCGCGTTGACATTTGACCGCTTCTTCCTGCACTTGCTTGAAGGAGGCGGACTTCTTGGCCCGAGTTGCCTTCCGAATTTGCTTGCGGAGCCGTAGCCAATTCAGACGGGCTTCCGCATTCGATTCATCCTTCCTGTATGCTGCGTAGGCCTCCCGGCGCTGCTGAATGAGCTCCTTTAGCTCCCCGTCGAACCAATTGTTGGTGAAACGGGGTCGTATACATCTGGAGCCAAGGACCCGGTGCGCCGCCATTCGGAAGGACTGCGCCACTCGCTCGGTGACGTCATCTACCACCCGTTGGCTGTCGGCACCACCCGATAGGTCAAGCTCAGGCAGCTGATGCACTCCAAGCTTCTGTAGGCAATGCTGGAATACGTCATCGAACTTGTCGCGTAGATAATCCAGCGCTTGCTTCGCAGCGTGATCATTACCCGAGACACCAGCACCAATAAGCTTATCAACACGAAAGGACCTGTAAGGTTTCGCAGCCCGCTTTGGCCGGCGCTGGCCGCTCCACGTCAGTTCGGCCCATACTGCCTTGTGGTCCGTATCAAGATCATCTTCGCATACTCCGAACTTTGCTCCAGATGCCAAGCCAGGCGACGCGCAGATGTAATCGAGGAGGTGCTTGCCTGTGCCCATGCCGCGCTGCTCACGCCGGGACCACCAGTAGGACCCTTCCACTGGGCACGAGAAGCCGCTCAGATTTCGCAGGCCCGTAGCGACGAGGACAGCCGCGAGTCTCTTGCCGTTCTCCGAACGTACCGGTGCTCCCTTATCATCGACCTCCCCGTGTTGACCGACGATGCCCTCCTCTTTTCGGCTGCATGCCGGCCCGAGCTTCGCGTTGGCATCCGCCACCGTGACCACAAGACCTTTGGCTCCAAAAAAAGCTATAGCTGCCTGCCAGGCCGCATACGCCTCTGACGACTCTTCTTCCTGCGTTTCCTGGGGAAAGTAGCCGTTGCCCACATAGATATCCTGAGCGCCGGTAACACCCGAGGCGATACGCAGCCACACTTGCTGCCGGTGGTCGACGGGGGCTGACACCAGGTTGCAATACGGACCAAGGAAGTTAGCAACCGCGAATAGAACCCCACCCTTGCAGCGATTTTTCTCGCTGACCTCCGCAGGTTTTCCAAAAATCCGGAATCCATCCAGGCTGCATTTGGAAAGTTGCTTCTTGCCCATGCGGTGCTCCTGAGCCCCGATGACTAGCCAGCCCTCGTGCTTGTAGAATGATGCCCATTCCGCCGTGCCTACGTTGTCGTATCCCGTTTTACCCTGCCAGTTGTGACTCGCGACGAGTAGCTTGAAGCCGGTATCGAACTGCTTGGAGCGGTGCTTCTTGGCTCGTTTCCGGACCCGACGGCCGCGCTTGGCTTCCGCCCTCGTGCTGCCCCCCTCTGCAGGTGCTTGCGCAGGTTGGTCCCCCACTGCACTGGCCGCCGAATGCAGGGGCACCACATGCATATCAGCACACTCAGACACACACTTAGGTGCATCGGCAGCCAATTCCGAAGACACCACCTGCACATCATCGACACATTCTTCATGCAGAGGCAAGACGCGATATCCCGTCGCAGCTTCCTCCTTCCGGACCGCCGCTTCCCCACGCAGATGGATGCGAATAAGCCTTCGGACACGTTCCCTGTCCCTGAACCTGCGCCCAAGGGCCACATTGACCCCTCTGCCGAAGAATTTGAGATGTTTGAGTTGCTGCAACGCCGTCTGCCTGCTGTCATCGTCCTCGTAGACCAGCTCCAGGTGACGAGACATTCGCTGGCCTTGCCACTCCATTACCGGGACCACCAGACCAAGACCGCTCATTTTGGAGGCGATCTCCTGTAGATTGGCGCGTTCTGAGAGCCCCCAGACAATCAGATTACGCCCGTCCTTGTCGTACCGATCTACCCGCCGGTACCGTCGAGGCGGCGGTGCCATCTGCCATATAGCGCCGCTCGCCTTATGTTGAAGCGCCGACCCGTGTGCCAGGTTTGGGGAGGAAGGATGAGGCGCAGCTAAGATAGCCTCTCCACGTGGTTCAGGAATTCCGTCATATACGCGAGCCCTCATCCTCCCATCCTGGGACATCGGGCCAGAGCCCGTCGAAGAGGCATTCCCACGGGGATTGTCCAGGTCTTCGGCGATTCTACCTTGTCCCATAAGGGCCACAGTGGTAGCTCCGTGCTTCGCGTATTTGTAATCCATTGAGAGTAGTAGACGGCCAATGTCGCTGGCCATCACCGCCGCGCCTCTTTACGCCGAGGAAAGCGCCCGTCCATGCAAATAGCATCGGCGGTATCTGCAACACACACTACACGCATTTCCGCCGGTGTCACTGGACGCTGCCGCGTCGCTTCGTGCCCTTCGGCGCCCGCCAGCACCCCCCAGCGTCGCCAGAACCTGCCTCACGCACTACACACACTCTCCATCGCATCGCCAACGCCTCTACTCTCATGCCTTATGGACTTTCAGCTGCTCCTAACAATACACATCATGAGGTACGGGTGTCCCCGAGTGGAGCCAGATCGGACGGCGTGCCGCTGAAACTCCTTCCCCCACGTGGGTATAGAAGGCGCGAACCTAGCGGTACCTATAGGGTCTTACAGACAAGTATAGTAATCCCAGCCGAAGCTGCTCAGTTAGAAATGCAACGGTGGAGGGTGTGAATGCATGGGGCAAGGCACGGCAACGCAGCAAGGCACTGGCAGGCATTGGGACCGACTGAAGCCCCTCTCCAACGTGCGCTCATCATGTGTTCCAGTTAGGCAAGCCCGAAGAAGCGAAGATAGGGAGGAGACAAAACCCAGATAGGATGAAGATAGGATTAACATGAAGCCGAAATGGAGCCGAGTTGGAACAGGTCAACTCGGCCCCATCTCGGTTCAATGTGAATCCTATCTTCAACCCATCTCGGTACTGTTTCCTCCGAATGCTCACCTCAACAAGATCACCAAACCGGAACTGGAAGCCCCCAGGCATTTACTCGGCAGGAAATTCGGCGAAAATGGGCTAACCAGGAAACCAGACCCAAACCAACAGCCAAGAAAAACGAGCCAACCAACAATCCAACAGACAACCCCACAACCTGCCTGGCCGAACCCCTACCGAGTAAATGCCCAGTTGAGAGTTGCGCATATCCCGGTGACCGCCCTCCCCAAGCGGTCACCTTCGTGGGGAGAGGCCCAACCACCTCCTCTTCCCATGGAGTGCCATCTTGTGCACCCCTCCAGAATAATAATAATAATAATAATAATAATAATAATAATATATATATTGATCTGTCATGGCTGAGCCCGAGGGCCATGCGCCTCCATCCCTCGACCCAACAGGGACTGCAGTGAGTATGTTGGGGAGAAAAGAGTGACTCTAACCATCCTGCATAGAAGGCCCCAAAAGGAAGTCCCTACTACCCGCACAGTGTCGGGTACCTTGCAGGAAATCAACTACAAATGATTGATCTTCCCCGCGTGAGAGTATGTTGTTGTGTTGGTTCCGAGGCTATGTTGTTGTGTTGGTTCCGAGGCTCTGTTGTGTGGGTTCCGAGGCTATGTCGATGTGGGTTCCGAGGCTATGTTGTTGTGTTGGTTCCGAGGCCATGTCGTTGTGTTGTTTTTATAAGACATACACCACGTGGGATCAAAGGGGTATTTACATTCCGCGATCTAGGGGTGGTGACGGGTTTCGAGGCGTCCCAGATGCTTACCCCAAAACGTCCTCATGCGCTGGCAGACCGCATAAAATGTCTGCTACCCCTGTGAGTACCTCCATGCGGGACCTACCCAGTCTCGTGGAGGCCTCGAAACCAACACAACAACATAGCCTCGAGCCAACACAACGACATAGCCTCGAAACCAGTGGGAAGAGGCCCAACCACCTCCTCTTCCCGTGGGGTGCCATACTGTGCACCCCTCCATAATAATAATAATAATAATAATAATAATAATAATAATAATAATAATAATAATAATAATAATAATAATAATAATAATAATAATAATAATAATAATAATAATAATAATAATAATAATAATAATAATAATAATAATAATAATAATAATAATAATAATAATAATAATAATAATAATAATAATAATAATAATAATAATAATAATAATAATAACGAATGACAAAAACAACAGCAAAGCAGCAACACAACAAGACACAACCAAAAAGGGAGAGACCGAGCTTCAGCCAGGTGATTTACGCTTGCGGCAAAGGTGTCCGACATTGTTATTCTTTTTGGCTCTTTTTTTGCTTGAGAAAACAGAATTTTGAGGAGGAATTGAATCGAGATGGGACATTTTGTTCAGCGATAAAAGAGTTTGGGAGTTTGGGAGTTTGGTTGTTGTTATATGGATGGCTTGCCGGAAAGTTTGGAGAAGAAAAAACTCGGGCCGCTGCAGCCTCCAGATTTCAGCAAAACCAGAAGTTGTTATATGGATGGATTTCCGGAAAGTCTGGAGAGAACACACCCGGGCCGCTGCAACCTCCAGATTTTAACGCTCCAGAAGTTAGCAGACTGTTAGCGAAAGCGCCACACAGCGAATCATGGCCCGAACGTAAGCTGGAGACAATGCAGCTTCCTGCCTTCCTTCCTTCCTGCCTTCCTTCCTTCCTTCCTTCCTCCCATCCTTCCTTCCTTCCTTCCTTCCTTCCTTCCTTCCTTCCTTCCCTTCCTTCCTTCCTCTTCCTTCCTTCCTTCCTTCCTTCGTTCCTTCCTTCCTTCCTTCCTTCCTTCCTTCCTTCCTTCCTTCCTTCCTTCCTTTCTCCTTCCTTCCTTCCTTCCCTTCCTTCCCCCTTACTTCCTTCCTCCTCCTTCCTTCCTTCCTCCTTCCCTGTTTACTCCTGTTTACTTCCTTTTCCCCTTACATCTTCCTTTCTTCCCTTCTTCCTTTCTTTCTTTCATGGAATAAACAAATTAGTAAGGCTATGGTCACTGAATGAGAAGGAACCAATCATTAAATATTAAAATGAAAGAAAGAAATCTAACAAACTAAAAAAAGCGAGAACAAGAGAACTTAAGCCAAAAGAGAAGCCAAACGGAAGAAGCCCAAGGCAGGGTCTCCTATCTCATCCTATGGAAGTCCTAGAACAATGATGGCTAAGAAACGAGGATGAAAAGAAAAAAAAAGCTCCCGGTGGAATTCAGAGGGTAGAAACATAGTCTGAGCAGAGAGAAATATATTAAAATGAAGAAAGAAATCTAACAAACTAAAGCAGAAAAAAAAGCGAGAACAAGAGAACTTAAGTCAAAAGAGAAGCCAAAGGGAAAGAAGCCCAAGGCAGGGTCCTCCTATCTCATCCTATAGAAGTCCTAGAAACAATGATGGCTAAGAAACGAGGATGAAAAGAAAAAAGAAAGCTCGCGGTGGAATTCAGAGGGTAGAAACATAGTCTGAGCAGAGCGAAATATGCTCGCGTGAGAGTCTCCAGGAGACTGGGGCAACCAACAGCCACTTGCTGAAGGAGTAGGTAAAGAGAGCACGTAAATCCAACAGCTCGCCTAGCTGAAGGGAAGGGGAAGGGAGAGAAAGAGGCGCCCCCTAGCTCACTAGCAGTGACACAGAAGACATGGTTCGTGTGGGGAATAGGTCCCACAGTGCAAGAGGACGCGAGGACACCATAGTGCCAAAGGATTCACGTCGGAAAGAACGATGGAGGAGACAGTTGCATGGACACCACAGGGCAGGAACAGAAATAGACCAGGCAACATCCATCCAAGAGAACAGGGGGCAAATAGCCACATAACGCGAAAGCGCCGAGCGCAACAAATAAAGCGGACCACAATGGAGAACCAAAGGAAGAAAGAAGCGGAAAGGAAGGAAAAGAATATAGCCAGAAAAAATAACTTAATATATTTTACGAGTTCTACCTGTACTTTTGATCAGATTAACCCAAAATCTATTTTCAAAAACTAATCAAAAAAGGTTGTTTCAGAGTAGTTGGCAGCATTTCCCATGAATGTTGGGTGCGGATGGACCTAGTAAAGGTCCAGTCAAAGTGCTGTACTATGGGGATAGGTTGTTGACCGTTGGATGGGCCGGTACTAACGAATATATACTTTTTAAGATCAAACTCATTGGAATTTATAACAAACTATTACAATGCATCAAATAACATGCAAAATGATGTAATTTGAGTCGATTTTGACCGGCAAGGGCAAGCATAGGTGTTAACAGGAGTAGTACTGACCTATGGTAATTTCTGTAGCAGTTAGCGGAAAGGCTGCTAAAAAAGAAGAAGATGAGGAGAGAGAGAGAGAGAGAGAGAGAGAGAGAGAGTAAACGAATGGGAGAGAAAAAAAAGGGAAAGATGAGAGAGAGAGAGATAAAAAGTAAGAGAGTACGGGAGAGAGAGAGAGAGAACAAGAGCGAGAGAGAGAGAGAGAGAGAGAGAGAGAGAGAGAGAGAGAGAGAGAGAGAGAGAAAGAGAAAGAGAAAGAGAGAAAGAGAGAAAGAGAAAGAAAGAAAGAGAGGGAGAGAGAGAGAGAGAGAGAGGAATAGCCCCCGAACGCCCTGCTTGATGTCTCCTATGCGTCACCCGCCGCTCACTGTCCTACGTGAAGCTGCGAGTACGTCGCTTGCAGCAGCCACTGCAAGGGAAAACAAGAAACGCAGGAAGTATGGTGAAATGGCGAATGCTCTTGGGGTTGCTCTTGTCCCATTTGTCATTGTGACGTCTGGCGCCCTTGGCAAAGCTGCTCTCAACTACCTGAAGCGCATTCAGATCTACAGGGAAACTCTCAGCAGGGGTGTTCCACAGTTTCCTGCCCGCTCTTTTGCTAATGCTTTCGTTGGAGATGATTTCCCCCACACAGGCAGAGGCCTTACCCAGTATTTCTTGCGCTATCGGCAGTAACTACGGCTCGTGGGAATGAGCGCATCCTTGAGCGTGCGCGGCAAGAAATGTGGGACTCTGCGATTGCAGAGCGGGCTATCTGGGCGTATGGGCTCGACTAATCTCTCTTGCCCCGGGGGCCACCAGATACGAACGTCTGGCCTTTCTCTTGAAGCACCATGAAGGTTGGGTGGTTCCACTTCAACTTGGGCGCCATGGCGGCGAAGGAAAGTAGCGTATTCGTTATGCCTTCGTATGATCGATCCAGCCGCCGCGTGACAACTTTTAGAGAGAAAGTGATGGGCAAAACCCTCCCTACCAAGCCTAGTGTGGCAGACGTGGCATTCACCTGGTGCCGTCATAGGGATATCCCAACTGGCGAGACCAGGAATGCGAGCAACAACAGCAATTCGGAATTCAGCATCAGATAGCTTGAGCTCAGGGTTTGAAGGAACAAGTGCAAATGGAAGAGAGCGAGCGTCTTTGCTTTCTGCCGATAGAAGAAGCGCACGGTCCTTTATATCTCTATCCTGATCGTAAAGTACTCCCCCTTTGTATCTCTAGTACTGATCGGCAGCGCGGGGTTGGCGTTGGCCCCCCCCCCCCCCCCCCCCCCCCCCCCCCCCCCCCCCCCCCACTGCTTCAGGTACACATGCCCTGCGGGCCCAAACACCCCTCTAACTACATCTATTACACCTCGGCTCTGCCGGACCCGAAATCATATACTTGTTGTTACAATATTGTTTCTATTTTATTGCGCTTTTGGATTGCGGCTTCGCAGATATGCGACGACTTTGCCAGTAGTTTGAGAATGCGGTAGTTATTAGTAACTGAAATAATTTACATCGCTGCAAATACTTCTGTTCCCTTTTGTACGCTCTCTTTGTCACACCGTGTAAGCCGCCCTTTTCGCTGTTCTTGTCTGTGGTCGTCTCGCTCTTCTCTTAGCTTTTTCTTCTCAAGCTACCTTCTGCTCCGCATTCCACTTTGCCCACTCTTTCGGCTTCTCAAGCTTCTTTGCTTCTGTTCGTCTTGTGCGTGATGATGTTGATGACGAGCTGTCTTTTTCTTCCTCGCTGTCTTCACTCACATCTGGTGAATCTTCTTCTCAGTATCGGTTCTCTCGGTTCTTCTGCCTCCTCTGCTGCTCTCATACGGTCTAAGTCCCATCCGTATTTTCTCTTTGCCGCAGCCTCATCGAGAAATGCATCTTTCACCATATCCCCGAGAATTGTACTAATGCCATAACCGTATTCTTCTAGCTGATAGTAAAATCCTTGCAGGTGTTCGGTAATGCAGTCATAGACGGGTGCGTAAGATAAAAACTCTTTCCAGTTTGCGTATTGCTGTGATGAACCATTTTCCCAGCGGCTCATAACCGTTGACTCGATGATTGGTATAAACCGGTCACTCACGGACCTTACCCTACCTTTCACTGCCGCCGGTTTGCCGGAAGACTTCGTAAGAAGTCAGGCTGCTCACAGCCACTTTGATCCGAAGGCATCAACTCAGTCAGAACTGAACTGCCAGACAGCAAACTAAATGCGCGAGTAACTGTAACTTAGTAACTGCTACTCAATGTTATGGTCCAGTACACAATGATAAAAGTGTAACGGCCACAATTGACTTGAACTATTAAGTAACTTGCGGTTACTCCTGATTGTGACTGAATAAAATACTGCCACTTGCTTACAGAAATACTAATCATAATTCGTACTCAAGTTAATATCACTGTCAACTTGAAGTTTTACTACCCAACGTACTACGTGACCAACTTGAAGTTTGACTGTCCAACGAACGTGCCATTACTTCCAGTCACAGTCCTTTGGAAGCGCCTGCAAGCCAATCTTGAAAAACTGTCCCCTCAGTTTTGAAAGTTGAGGCCTGCCAGGAGTCGGT
>WBZZ01001956.1:210000-215000 GCA_019918135.1 Paulinella micropora
CCCGCAAGGGCAGTTCCAACACTTCCAGACGGACCGGTGTTCAATGAAAATACTGGTCCAGACGGAGCGGTATGTTCAATGAAAATACTGGTCCAGACGGAGCGGTATGTTCAATGAAAATACTGGTGGCACCGACGGGAATCGAACTGGCGACAGGGCCCAGATGGTAGAACTTGACCACTGGGCTATCACGGTGTCCAAATTATAACAATAATAATGATAATAATAATAATAATGATAATAATAATAATAATAATAATAATAATAATAATAATAATAATAATAATAATAATAATAATAATAATAATAATAATAATAATAATAATAATAATAATAATAATAATAACGAATGACAAAAACAACAGCAAAGCAGCAACACAACAAGACACAACCAAAAAGGGAGAGACCGAGCTTCAGCCAGGTGATTTACGCTTGCGGCAAAGGTGTCCGACATTGTTATTCTTTTTGGCTCTTTTTTTGCTTGAGAAAACAGAATTTTGAGGAGGAATTGAATCGAGATGGGACATTTTGTTCAGCGATAAAAGAGTTTGGGAGTTTGGGAGTTTGGTTGTTGTTATATGGATGGCTTGCCGGAAAGTTTGGAGAAGAAAAAACTCGGGCCGCTGCAGCCTCCAGATTTCAGCAAAACCAGAAGTTGTTATATGGATGGATTTCCGGAAAGTCTGGAGAGAACACACCCGGGCCGCTGCAACCTCCAGATTTTAACGCTCCAGAAGTTAGCAGACTGTTAGCGAAAGCGCCACACAGCGAATCATGGCCCGAACGTAAGCTGGACAATGCAGCTTCCTGCCTTCCTTCCTTCCTGCCTTCCTTCCTTCCTTCCTTCCTCCCATCCTTCCTTCCTTCCTTCCTTCCTTCCTTTCTTTCTTCCTTCCTTCCTTCCTTCCTTCCTTCCTTCCTTCCCTTCCTTCCTCTTCCTTCCTTCCTTCCTTCGTTCCTTCCTTCCTTCCTTCCCTTCCTTCCTTCCCTTCCTTCCTTCCCTTCCTTCCTTCCCTTCCTTCCTTCCCTTCCTTCCCTCCCTTACTTCCTTCCTCCCTCCCTTCCTTCCTTCCTTCCTTCCTTCCCTGTTTACTCCCTGTTTACTTCCTTTTCCCCCTTACATCTTCCTTTCTTCCCTTCTTCCTTTCTTTCTTTCATGGAATAAACAAATTAGTAAGGCTATGGTCACTGAATGAGAAGGAACCAAAGCTCAGGTTAAATATTAAAATGAAAGAAAGAAATCTAACAAACTAAAAAAAAGCGAGAACAAGAGAACTTAAGCCAAAAGAGAAGCCAAACGGAAAGAAGCCCAAGGCAGGGTCCTCCTATCTCATCCTATGGAAGTCCTAGAAACAATGATGGCTAAGAAACGAGGATGAAAAGAAAAAAGAAAGCTCCCGGTGGAATTCAGAGGGTAGAAACATAGTCTGAGCAGAGAGAAATATATTAAAATGAAAGAAAGAAATCTAACAAAACTAAAGCAGAAAAAAAAGCGAGAACAAGAGAACTTAAGTCAAAAGAGAAGCCAAAGGGAAAGAAGCCCAAGGCAGGGTCCTCCTATCTCATCCTATAGAAGTCCTAGAAACAATGATGGAAGAAAGCTCGCGGTGGAATTCAGAGGGTAGAAACATAGTCTGAGCAGAGCGAAATATGCTCGCGTGAGAGTCTCCAGGAGACTGGGGCAACCAACAGCCACTTGCTGAAGGAGTAGGTAAAGAGAGCACGTAAATCCAACAGCTCGCCTAGCTGAAGGGAAGGGGAAGGGAGAGAAAGAGGCGCCCCCTAGCTCACTAGCAGTGACACAGAAGACATGGTTCGTGTGGGGAATAGGTCCCACAGTGCAAGAGGACGCGAGGACACCATAGTGCCAAAGGATTCACGTCGGAAAGAACGATGGAGGAGACAGTTGCATGGACACCACAGGGCAGGAACAGAAATAGACCAGGCAACATCCATCCAAGAGAACAGGGGGCAAATAGCCACATAACGCGAAAGCGCCGAGCGCAACAAATAAAGCGGACCACAAGGGAGAACCAAAGGAAGAAAGAAGCGGAAAGGAAGGAAAAGAATATAGCCAGAAAAAATAACTTAATATATTTTACGAGTTCTACCTGTACTTTTGATCAGATTAACCCAAAATCTATTTTCAAAAACTAATCAAAAAAGGTTGTTTCAGAGTAGTTGGCAGCATTTCCCATGAATGTTGGGTGCGGATGGACCTAGTAAAGGTCCAGTCAAAGTGCTGTACTATGGGGATAGGTTGTTGACCGTTGGATGGGCCGGTACT
The DNA here is from genome assembly GCA_019918135.1 of Paulinella micropora. Taxonomy (NCBI): domain Eukaryota; phylum Cercozoa; class Imbricatea; order Euglyphida; family Paulinellidae; genus Paulinella; species Paulinella micropora. The sequence continues at coordinate 212,288 of WBZZ01001956.1, forward strand.
AACGAATATATACTTTTTAAGATCAAACTCATTGGAATTTATAACAAACTATTACAATGCATCAAATAACATGCAAAATGATGTAATTTGAGTCGATTTTGACCGGCAAGGGGAAGCATAGGTGTTAACAGGAGTAGTACTGACCGATGGTAATTTCTGTAGCAGTTAGCGGAAAGGCTGCTAAAAAAGAAGAAGATGAGGAGAGAGAGAGAGAGAGAGAGAGAGAGAGAGAGAGAGAGAGAGAGAGAGAGAGAGAGAGAGTAAACGAATGGGAGAGAAAAAAAAGGGAAAGATGAGAGAGAGAGAGATAAAAAGTAAGAGAGTACGGGAGAGAGAGAGAGAACAAGAGCGAGAGCGAGAGAGAGAGAGAGAGAGAGAGAGAGAGAGAGAGAGAAAGAGAAAGAGAGAAAGAGAAAGAAAGAAAGAGAAAGAAAGAAAGAGAGGGAGAGAGAGAGAGAGAGAGAGGAATAGCCCCCCGAACGCCCTGCTTGATGTCTCCTATGCGTCACCCGCCGCTCACTGTCCTACGTGAAGCTGCGAGTACGTCGCTTGCAGCAGCCACTGCAAGGGAAAACAAGAAACGCAGGAAGTATGGTGAAATGGCGAATGCTCTTGGGGTTGCTCTTGTCCCATTTGTCATTGTGACGTCTGGCACCCTTGGCAAAGCTGCTCTCAACTACCTGAAGCGCATTCAGATCTACAGGGAAACTCTCAGCAGGGGTGTTCCACAGTTTCCTGCCCGCTCTTGTGCTAATGCTTTCGTTGGAGATGATTTCCCCCACACAGGCAGAGGCCTTACCCAGTATTTTCTTGCGCTATCGGCAGTAACTACGGCTCGTGGGAATGAGCGCATCCTTGAGCGTGCGCGGCAAGAAATGTGGGACTCTGCGATTGCAGAGCGGGCTATCTGGGCGTATGGGCTCGACTAATCTCTCTTGCCCCGGGGGCCACCAGATACGAACGTCTGGCCTTTCTCTTGAAGCACCATGAAGGTTGGGTGGTTCCACTTCAACTTGGGCGCCATGGCGGCGAAGGAAAGTAGCGTATTCGTTATGCCTTCGTATGATCGATCCAGCCGCCGCGTGACAACTTTTAGAGAGAAAGTGATGGGCAAAACCCTCCCTACCAAGCCTAGTGTGGCAGACGTGGCATTCACCTGGTGCCGTCATAGGGATATCCCAACTGGCGAGACCAGGAATGCGAGCAACAACAGCAATTCGGAATTCAGCATCAGATAGCTTGAGCTCAGGGTTTGAAGGAACAAGTGCAAATGGAAGAGAGCGAGCGTCTTTGCTTTCTGCCGATAGAAGAAGCGCACGGTCCTTTATATCTCTATCCTGATCGTAAAGTACTCCCCTTTGATGTGCGAGCTCGTCGAGCAAGCGGCGCCTGTCATTCCAGATGTACCTCGTGGGGTGCCTTATGTGTGCCTAGCCATACGCCTATAAGTCACATGCCGAAATAGCGACGGGAAGCACAATCCTGTTCCCTCAGGGTGCCCTTTCTCGCTTGTTGAGCCCGGAATAAAACCCACAGTGCTCTGTCGGTTTATACTAGACTGTCGAACAGTCTCGAAACTCCATCTGCTTACTGGGTCCTCTGTAATGGAGGTGGGAGCTCGTTCTGCAAGGGGTGCTTATGGAACGAGCCCTGGCCCCGCCTGGTACTAGGGAGCTTTGGTATCGCCTGTATCAGTCCCTTCCGTGCAAACATCACGGCTTAGCTGGGCATCGGGTTAATACTTTACCCACAGACTTCCTTGGTTGACGAAATCAGAAGCTCCTTTTTTCTGACATTAGTCGATATCTCATCAGTTGATCTCATCACTTACTCCACGAAGTGAACCAAGGCCACTTGAGGTGTCACTGACCCTCCCTTGGGCTTGGTTTTTTTGAAATGGGTGCCATCTGTCGACAGACAGAGAATTAGGGGATGGTGTGGGTGTGCTGGGCCCGTGGTGGGGTGCCTTATGTGTGCCTAGCCATACGCCTATGAGTCACATGCCGAAATAGCGACGGGAAGCACAATCCTGTTCCTCAGGGTGCCCTTTCTCGCTTATTGAGCCCGGAATAAAACCCACAGTGCTCTGTCGGTTTATACTAGACTGTCGAACAGTCTCGAAACTCCATCTGCTTACTGGGCCCTCTGTAATGGAGGTGGGAGCTCGTTCTGCAAGGGGCGCTTTATGGAACGAGCCCTGGCCCCGCCTGGTACTAGGGAGCTTTGGTATCGCCTGTATCAGTCCCTTCCGTGCAAACATCACGGCTTAGCTGGGCATCGGGTCAATACTTTTCACAGACTTCCTTGGTTGACGAAATCAGAAGCTCCTTTTTTCTGACATTAGTCGATATCTCATCTATCTATCTATCTATCTATCTATCTATCTATCTATCTATCTATCTATCTATCTATCTATCTATCTATCTATCTATCTATCTATCTGTCTATCTATCTGTCTGTCTGTCTGTCTGTCTATCTATCTATCTATCTATCTATCTATCTATCTATCTATCTATCTATCTATCTAACTACGTTATATGTATATGTGTTCTATGTGTTATGTTATGTCTGTATGCATGTGGCCTCGCAAGGCATAGAGCAACAGCGCGCGAAATAGTAAAATAGTAAATTATGCGGCTAGCCACAAATTCGACGTGTTTTGCGGGCGAGCCGGGTCGGCAAATTTGACGTGTTTTGCGGCCGAGCCGGGCCG
>WBZZ01001956.1:227500-230000 GCA_019918135.1 Paulinella micropora
AGTGGTAGTAGTAATAGTAGTAGTTAATGGCAGTAAAAGTTAGTAGCAGTAGTAGTAGTTATTAAGCAGTAGTTGCAGTAGTAGTAGTAGTAGTAGTAGTAGTAGTAGTAGTAGTACCATTAGTAGTAGTAGTAGTAGCAGTAGTAGTAGTAGTAGTAGTAGTAGTAGTAGTAGTAGTAGTAGTAGTAGTAGTAATAGTAGAACTAGTAGTAGTAGTAGTAGTAGTAGTAGTAGTAGTAGTAGTAGTAGTAGTAGTAGTAGTAGTAGTAGCAATAGTAGTAGCAATAGTAGTAGTAGTAGTAGTTCTAGTACTAGTACTAGTAGTCGTAGTAGTACTAGTCGTAGTACTAGTAGTAGTAGTAGTAGTAGTAGTAGTAGTAGTAGTAGTAGTAGTAGTAGTTTGTGTTTCCGGTTTCAGTCTAATTTCAAGATTGGGCTGGAGCAAATCTGTGCATGTCGTGATGATGATGTCATAAAATACCGTGTATTATATCATGGATCATATCATACGTTACCATATCAGATGATACCGCTTTATATTTGATTATCTGATGGATGGCATCGTACCATTCGATAGTATAGCACACGTTGCATCTGTACGGCATGTATGGCTTCGAGCTTGCAGACTCTCCCTGTTCATGATGATATTCCGTCATGCCACATCACATTGTACTCGATCGGGCCATGCTACTATCCTATCCTATCCTACTATCCTATCCTATCCCATCCGACAATATACAAGCATGCGTATTATTGAATCATATCTTTATTAGTGTATCATGCATCCTGGTTACATAAATATAATAGATTCATAATTATCATATATGTCGAATAGAACCCATGCGTACATGGGCGCTCCTCCCTCTCAATAGGCAGGTCCGCATCCGTCCGCTTGTGGCATATAATATACAATCTGTATGTCTATTATTTTTAGGCCGAGGTTGAAGATAAGCGCTCCAGAACAAAAGCGAAGCCCCATACAGCCTCTGAGGTTGAAGGGCAAGGGTTCAGCAGCAGCGACAACGACAGCGACACAGAGCACAGCGCTTCCAACGGCACTGACAGCGACTCCGATGGGCCGGGTCAAGATAGTGAGCATCGGCCTGCGCAAATGCCCCGTTTTGATCCAGCAAACGGCGGGGAGGACTGCAGTTTGGGCCAGCGGGCATGGCGGCGAAGCTCTAGGCTTGGTACTCTCCGACCACGCACAGCTCAGTTGCCGTACGCACCAGCCATGGAAGGCGAGACCGTCGCGCGGAGACAGACCAAGGGCTAAGATCGGCGCCTCGCTGGAGGGTTCTTTGGGCGTAGCTTCCTCCACTGCGGCGGCCCCGAAGAAGGCCGATGCATCCGCAGGCTTTAATCGAAGCCAATTGCAAGTGGTCAGGACGAAAAATGAAGTGGAGCTCTTGTGTATAATTGTGTGTATGAGTGAGTGAGGAAGAGAGAAAGATTGATAGATAGATAGATAGAGAGAGAGAGAGAGAGCGAGAGCGAGAGAGCGAGCGAGAGAGAGAGAATGAGAGAAAGAGAGAGATAGAGTAAGTGAGTGATTGTGCCCCTACGCTTTTGCTTTAATGCACGCTCATTTTGTTACTTTCATTTTGTCCTCTCTGGTATGCCTCTTTCTGCGCTGTCTTCTAATAAAAGAGGAAGAAAGAAATATAAAAAAGGGCAAGAAAAAGGGAATGAAAAAGGGAATGAAAAAAACGGCATGAGAAAGACACCAATATCATCACAAGAAAAGCAACAACAGAACAACTGCAATAATTATAACAAGAATAAGAACGATAATAATCGTAAGAGCAGCAAGAACCACAACTGCTAAGTCAATATGCAGGCTACTCTTGTTTTTGTTTGTTGCTTGTAGCCTTTGCCAAGCTGGCCAAGGGGAAATCATGTACTTTCTTTGGAGAACCAAGGCGCAGGCAAATCTAGCTGTAGCGGATCTATAATGACAGCCATAATGCCCTGTGGAAATTTTTGCTCAGGCAAACACGCACACAAAACACCTGCACTACTACTACTACTACTACTACTACTACTACTACTACTACTACTACTACTACTACTACTACTACTACCACTACTACTACTACTACTACTACTACCACTACTACTACTACTACTACTACTACTACTACTACTACTACTACTACTACTACTACTACTACCACTACTACTACTACTACTACCACTACTACTACTACTACTACTACTACTACTACTACTACTACTACTACTACTACTACTACTACTACTACTACTACTACTACTACTACTACTACTACTACTACTACTACTACTACTGCTACTGCTACTTCTACTACTACAACTACTATACTAGTACTAGTGCTAGCTATACTATACTACACTACTACTACTACTATACTATACTATACTACTGCTACTTATACTACTACTATACTGTACTAGTACTAGTGGTACTAGTACTAGTACTAGCCCTAGTACTAGTAGTAGTAGTAGTACTACTACTACT
>WBZZ01001956.1:235000-240000 GCA_019918135.1 Paulinella micropora
TCGATTGTCTTGATCTTCAACAAGCCTACGAGGCGTGCGAAAGCAACCTACGAGGCGGACATGTTAGCGAGAGTGAGGACCGCGGCCGGCTTGGGCCGGGACCAAAAGGTATATATATCTACCTTGTCGATGTACGTAAACATGAACATCGACAAAACATACCCATGCATTTCTGTGGGTGCAGATTAAGCATGTTTGTGAGCATCTTTCTTCTTTCTTCCTCCTTCTTCCTTCTTCCTTTTTTCTTCTTTTTTTTCGTTAAAACATGCCAATGCATTTCTGTAGGTGCAGATAACGAGTTCCCAGGCGATCACTTCACACATGTACATGTATATACATATGTACATGGATGTGTGTGTCTGTGTGTGTGTGTGTGTGTGTGTGTGCGTACGTGTATGTATATGTATATGTATATGAAATGCCCATGCATTTCTGTAGGCGCAGATGAAGCATGTGTTTGTGAGCGTGTTGTGGTTGTTCCTGTATATGTGGGTGGGTGCGTGTAGGTGGGGGCGTCTCACCTGCGCGACACCGTCGAGAACATGGCCGTCATCGCCAGGTATTTTGTTTTAATAGCTGTCATTCCCTTCAGCCCATGTTTGTGTCATATGCCTCAATGTTTGTAGTATTACGATATGCGCGTTGGTGAAGACCAAGCAGATCCTCTTCACCCAGTTCGTTCCCACCATCCTGGCGATGCACATGTACATAGAGTGAGTGTCCTAAGGTAGGGGGTGTCTAAGCTAGAGGGGTGTCCTAGACACAAATACCTAGAGAGAGAGAGAGAGAGAGAGAGAGAGAGAGAGAGAGAGAGTAGTTTGGGATGCTCTGGTCGTAAGGTAGGGGGTGTCTAAGATAGGGATAGGTGGTCTGTCTGTCTGTCTGTCTGTATGCATGTATGCATGCACGTATGTATGTATGTATGTATGTGTGTGTATGTATTCGTTAATAGCCTTCGTCATTTCAGCAGCCGTCGTCATTTCAGCCCATGTTTTTCATTCGCCTGCATGTAGTCTGTACGATAGTTATGCAAATACGTGTGTATGCACGTACTAGAAATTCGTAGTTCTTACGTACAATCAGCCAGGACTTCAAGCGCTTCGTTGTCAGTCAGTTCTTGCGTCCCAACCTCGTGCCATGACTCATTACCAAGCTCTTGATAAGAGCTTTCAAACTAGCGCTATTACACATGCATCCACGAGCAGAATCGGCTGCTGAACAAAACGTTTGAAGTCATGGTTCATGGTACTGAAGAACGAAGGACTTCTCCGATGTAAAGGAGAAAATATGAGACGACAGAGTCTGAGGAAATGTGGTAAGTTTCCGGGAAACCACCGCAAACATCTCGAAAAGTTCACTGCCTCCGTCTGCCATCTTATTTGTTGATTTCAAAAATCGACCAGTAAGACGGAAGGCGAGGTCAGCGAAACTTTCGCCGGCGGTGTTTGCGACGATTTCCCGGAAACGTGTTTGTGATGATTTCTTTATTTGCAGGCTGGACCCCCGGAACGAGCTGCAGATCCGCTTGGCCCAGCGCGCCTGTGTGCTCTTGATGGACAACCGCTTGCCGCCGGCCCGCCACTTCCGCAAAAGACCGATCGGCCTCCCCGACCGTTATGTCAAGGCGGAACTGGACCTGCGCATTGGTACACATATACATACGTACATACTGACAGTGTGTGTGTGAGAGAAGGGGAGGGGAGGAAGAGAGAGAGAGAGAGAGAGAGAGAGAAGAGAGAAGAGAGAAGCGCCCGGTCGCCCGCCCGTTACTCCAAGGCGGGATAAATGCACGCATAATACATACATACACACACACATACATACATACATACATACCATAGCAGTAATGCATACATGGGTAAGCCTGCATTAAAATTTACAAACACGCCGCCAGCGTGTACATATGCGTATGTATGTATTCATACATATTTATACCATTTTCAGATACGTGTATCGACGTACGTTATTCTGTATTCTGTATGTCTGCATGCTTGTACATTGTATTTAGGTATGAGTATGTAGGTAGGTAATTATCCATTTAATAAGTATGCATGCTTGTGTGGCATTGTTTCATGCAATCATTGTATGTATGCATGCATACAGGGTCGGCCAGCCTGATGCCTAAGGAGATCGGTTTGCTGCAGGCATGGTGGAAGCTTGATCTGTCTATTAAGCCGCTAGCCAGCCCTTCCACGGAGCTCGGCTTGCTGCAGGCGCTGCAGATGCTTGACGTGTCTATGAGCCAGCTGGCCAGGCTGAGCCTGTAAGAAGCGCAGGAGGCTTGCAATCATTTGCTCGGTCAGCTGCACAGCCTGTTTGAGAGCCCATATATCGTCACGCTGTTCAAGCGGGCCAGCATTCACCATGGAGTGGAAGTTGCACATAACCGCACAATAATGCCCTTGCCCTCGAACACTGTGCTCCACCAATCAGGGTGCCTCGTTGCGTGCCTGGGACCGATGCGCCGTGGCAAGGGATCCCTGCTCACTTTCTTCATGGGCCCCCAGGACGCCCGCGTGGAGGATATCCAGACCTTTGATGACGTGAGAGTCAGATCCTTTCGACGCAGAGATCGCATCATCCTGCTTGACCCGCCGGGCTGCGGAATTGTGGAGGTGCAGTTGGATCGCTCCTACTGCATTCAAGTGTGCTTGACCTACATGAAGCGAGTGGGCGTACTGGTGAAGGCGACAGAAGCGTTGCCTCTCGTTGTCATTCAACTCCTTCTAGCACTGATCGACCACGGCAAAACTTTCTGCCTTGTCAGCGGCTGACCCAGGCGTATGCGCCCGGGCAGCATGGGCTTACCACTGCCCAACTGCTCGAGACCAAAAAGGGCACATATCATCAACACCTTCTCGGTGTTCTTATCCTTACAATCTCTTTTCAACAGGAGTTTGCTGAGTCTTGGAACCAGCTGGCCGCCTACAAAGCTGGATGTTGACTGGCCAAGAGTGAGCAGCGGCTACATTTGCAAAGCACCTGCCCGTGCCGGGCTGCCTGCCCTGAGTAATGACATGGCAGGGGCACCCGCCGTGACCTTGGTTTGCTTTCAACTTAATACCGCTCAACCTTCCCACCCATTCCTACGCCTTTAAATCAGAGTCCGATTCCAGCCATTTTTGGAACGCAAGCCGCTCATAGTGACACTGTTTCAACATATTAATAAATCCGAGTCATAGTATATTGTTATCAATCTGTAACACAATCACTCAGTAATAAGTTGTCAAAAGTACTAAAAGTCGGGGGATCAGAGTCTTGAAGCCAACTGGGGCTCTTGGTCTCTTTCTGCCACTTATTAAGAAATAGTACTTGAAATGCTCGGACTCTGTCTTGCCAGTGGAATCATGGTCACCTCCGCCTCCCAAACTTATCAACAACTTCCTAACCCTTAGTTTTTAAATATTAATAATTCACGCTTAAATAATTCGTCCTCGACCTTGCCCATCCAAGCCAGGATTCAGGACGAACGGAGATGGATCGGGCTGAGACATTGTGATGCTTCAGATCTTGACTCGTGACGCAGCCTCTTCGCTTGCTGCGGCCCTGAGCCACAGCCCGATCCTCTTCTTACCTTGGATGATGATGGGCAAGGTCAAGCACGAATTGTTCACGAATTATTAACATGATATTTGAGCGTCACGGACTTCAATTATTAATTTAAAGCCCGGCTAGTTAAATACTAAAGATACTATTGCTGAAGATTTCGGGTCCGGCAGAGCACAATGAATTATGGAGACGCGGCTCCCCCCCCGCACTGCCACAGAAGTAACGGAGGCTTACGGCGAAGCCGGACCGCCGCGGGGGCCGCTTGACAAACGACAGCTGAGCAATTCCATGGCGGTTGTTGCGGCAGGCATTCTGAGCGGGCATATGAATATTGTGTGTTGAAGTTCAAGTAACTCTGACTCGGGTTCATCAAGGGTAGATTCACTTCAAGGCGGCGGCTTGCTCAGGCCGGGAGTAGATAGTATCTGATTTTCACGGGTGCAACAGTATGTCACAAGATCACCTGCTATCGCCGCGTTCGCCGGGCATGTTTTCATTCTCTCTGAAGTTCAAGTTTGAGTTTGTGTATTAATCATGATTACCGGTAATAACAATAACGACCGACAGAGTCGGAGCAAATTTTAAGCAACTGTAAAATTCGGATGATTCTTGTGAAGTTTCTAGTGGCATGCCCAGGTTTCACTAGACTATCTAAAATTTTCCTTGCCCGGGCACGGTTGACTGATCAGTTTGATTCGGATCAACTGTCAGAAGACTTCACAATTTATGCCGCTGCCTCGGATGGCTAAGAATCCTTTGTAAATCAAATTAAATGGGGACCGTTCAAGGCGGGCTTCACTTGGGCCCCGCAACTTAAGATTGGGAAACTTCAAAAAAAGAAAAATAAGCGAAAACAAATTCCATCTAGAGTCAAATCTGTCTAATCTTTCTTTCAGAAATGTGTAAGGACCTAATATATTAATCATCGTATTTCAGAGACTGGACATGATTTGAATTGAAATTACTAGGCCGGGATGTCACAACTCTCCACAACATTTTCCCAGTCAGTCCCCAGTCCGGCCCTTGATTCCAATGAATGCAAAAATGTCGAACATATCAGAAAATTTCTTGTGCGTTTGAGCCGGAACTTTGCAAAACCTTTCTACAAGCTTCCACTGTGCTTCCTTCCGCCTTCTCTCCTTGATGTCAAAGCTCTGGCTTATTGTCCGACATCACCTCAATTATCTCCAGCTCAAAGACCAACACCTGCAGACACACCAACAGTTGGCAGCAACGCCACATGAGCTGGTCTATATGCGGAGATTCAAGAGGCAAACTATCAAACTGTGATCGCAACGTTCTCCATCAATTGTGGCGATAGGTAAATACTGATGTCGTCGTTTGAAAGCTAAGTACAAGAGCTTGTTTGAAAGCTAAGTACAAGAGCTTTCAAACGACTTGCCCAGAATGTTCTTTATCTCTAATACTGATCGAGAAAACTGAATTCAAAG
>WBZZ01001956.1:270000-275000 GCA_019918135.1 Paulinella micropora
CAGACATACAGACAGATAGATAGATAGAAAGATAGATAGATTGATAGATAGATAGATAGATAGATAGATAGATAGATAGATAGATAGATAGATAGATAGATAGATAGATAGATAGATATATAGATAGATATATAGATAGATAGTGAGGTAGGTAGGTAGACAGACAGACAGACAGACCGCCTTGACGTGCCTGTGGATTCCTTGAGAAAGTTGCTCTAAATAAAAGAGCGGACCAGATCAGACAGACATCTATCTATCTATCTATCTATCTATCTATCTATCTATCTATCTATCTATCTATCTATCTATCTATCTATCTATCTGTTTGTCTATCTGTCTATCTATCTATCTATCTATCTATCTATCTACCTACCTACCTACCTACCTTCCCACCTACCTACCTACCTACCTACCTACCTACCTACCTTCCTATCTCTATCTCTATCTATCCATCTAATATGTCCATCTATCTATCTATCTATCTATCTATCTATCTATCTATCTATCTATCTATCTATCTATCTTATCAGTCCCTTCCGTGCAAACATCACGGCTTAGCTGGGCATCGGGTTAATACTTTACCCACAGACTTCCTGGTTGACGAAATCAGAAGCTCCTTTTTTCTGACATTAGTCGATATTTCATCAGTTGATCTTATCACTTACTCTACGGAATGAACCAAGGCCACTTGAGGTGTCACTGACCCTCTCTTGGGCTTGATTTTTTGAAATGGGTGCCATCTGTCGACAGACAGAGAATTAGGGGATGGTGTGGGTGTGCTGGGCCCGTGGTGGGGTGCCTTATGTGTGCCTAGCCATACGCCTATAAGTCACATGCCGAAATAGCGACGGGAAGCACAATCCTGTTCCCTCAGGGTGCCCTTTCTCGCTTGTTGAGCCCGGAATAAAACCCACAGTGCTCTGTCGGTTTATACTAGACTGTCGAACAGTCTCGAAACTCCATCTGCTTACTGGGCCCTCTGTAATGGAGGTGGGAGCTCGTTCTGCAAGGGGCGCTTTATGGAACGAGCCCTGGCCCCGCCTGGTACTAGGGAGCTTTGGTATTGCCTGTATCAGTCCCTTCCATGCAAACATCACGGCTTAGCTGGGCATCGGGTTAATACTTTACCCACAGACTTCCTGGTTGACGAAATCAGAAGCTCCTTTTTTCTGACATTAGTCGATATTTCATCTATCTATCTATCTATCTATCTATCTATCTATCTATCTATCTATCTATCTATCTATCTAAGTGGTGGTTCAAAAGTTTCTGTGCATACATCAACCCTCTCGTTCCCTGAGCTAGCGCTGTAGCCTGTGGCGCAGGTCATATGCACAGCAAGTACAGCACCCACAGATGTGTGTCTCAACCACACCTCCCCACTCGCTTTCCCTGACGAGAGTTTGAAAAAGTTGGAAAGTTCTGAAAAATCGGGTCTGACAAAGGGCCATCCTGGGACTGTAGGATTTTGCTTATAATTACTTCTTTCTTCTACGCCTCAAGCAAAGCTATCTTGCCGCTGTAGTGTTCGGGTGCTTTGGTCGTGAGCTTGCACAGGATGCTAGTCAGTCCATTCGGCCCCACTGTTGATGACAGTGCGCAGTCTTTGTCTCATCCCGGTCGCATATTTCTGCACCATCTTCATGTAGTCAGCGCTTGAATGCGGGCATGGTCGTTGAGCGGTTGACACTCAGCTCTTCACCCATGCATGCCCATACGTATTCGCTCGAATTCAGATTGGAAGACTTGGGACGATCGGGCTTGGTCCTGAGGATGGTCCTTTGTCTGACCTATTTGGGAACTGTTTTAAAATCTTACCAGAAAGAGCGAGTGGAGAGGTGTCGTTGCGGGGAACACATCTGTGAGTGTAATGCGTGATGTGCATATAAGTTGCGGTACAGGTTGCAGCGCTTGCTCAGGGCAAGATAACCTCCTGGTCCCGAGGGTGCTCCTTTGTGCTGATTTTTGACCCTTTTCGAACTTTTCTAAATTCTCGCCAGGGAGAGCGAGTGGGAGGGTGTGATTGCGGGGAACATATCTGTGGGCATTATGCGTGCTGTGCATATAAGCTGCGGCATATGTTGCAGCGCTTGCTTAGGGGAAAGATAGCTTCCTGGTCTCTAAGGGGGGCGTTGGTCGGACCATCCTGGGATGGTGGGATACATACTTTCACCCTATCTTTCCTCGAGCAACCCCTACAGCCTGTAACGCTGCTGATATGTACAGCAAGCATAACGCCTACAGATGTGTGCAAATCAACTGCACCTCCCCACTCGCTCTGGCTGGAGAGAATTCAGAAAAGTTGAAGAAGTGTCAAAAATTGGGCTTTTGTAAGACCCGATATTTCAGAACTTTCCAACCTTTTTAAACTCTCGTCAGGGAAAGCGAGTGGAGATGTGGTTGAGGAACACACATCTGTGGGTGCTGTACTTGCTGTGCATATTACCTGCGCCACAGGCTGCAGCGCTAGCTCAGGGAAAGATAGGGTTGCTGTATGCACAGAAACGTTTGAACCACCCCTTATCTATCTATCTATCTATCTATCTATCTATCTATCTATCTATCTATCTATATTATGTATATACATATATATGTATATATATAATATTTACATATATATATACATGTATATATATATGTATGTATGCATGTATGTATGTATATATATATATATATATATATATCCATGTATCTGTCTGTATCTGACTGTCGTGCCAATAACTAATACATCAACAGCTAGCGAGACAAATCAGGGATATAACAATGCACGCAGGCACACAACATTAAGTACATAGTTCATTCGACTACGACAATACAGAGCACACAGAGAACGGGTTGCGTAATTGTAATCGCGATGTATTTCTCAATCACATCAGTAATGAATTTATATCACTTGCACCACACATAGCGAGATAAATAAGAACAGTGTAAGGGATCCCTCAAAGAAGAAGAAGAAGAAGAAGAAGAAGAAGAAGAAGAAGAAGAAGAAGAAGAAGAAGAAGAAGAAGAAGAAGAGGCAGAGGCAGAGGCAGAAGCAGAAGCAGGGGCAGAGGCAGGAGCAGGAGCAGGAGCAGGAGCAGAAGCAGGAGCAGAAGCAGCAGAAGAAGCAGAAGAAGCAGAAGAAGAAGAAGAAGAAGAAGAAGAAGAAGAAGAAGAAGAAGAAGAAGAAGAAGAAGAAGGAGCAGCAGCAGCAGCAGCAGCAGAAGAAGAAGAAGAAGAAGAAGAAGAAGAAGAAGAAGAAGAAGAAGAAGAAGAAGAAGAAGAAGAAGAAGAAGAAGAAGAAGAAGAAGAAGAAGAAGAAGAAGAAGAAGAAGAAGAAGAAGATGAAGAAGAAGACGATTTGTATGGAAGACCAGAGGTCACTTATAAAAGCAGCTTCATTAAACCCAAGGCAAAGGCAAAGAATAAGAAAAGGAGAGAAAAAAAAAGAAAAAAAAAAAAAAAAGAAAAAAAAGTAAGAAAGAAAGGAAGAAAAAAAGAAAGAAAGAACGAAAGAAAGAAAGAAAGAAGGAAAGAAAGAAAGAAGGAAAGAAAGAAAGAAAGAAGGAAAGAAAGGAAAGAAAGGAAAGAAAGGAAAGAAAGGAAAGAAAGGAAAGAAAAGAAAGAAAAGAAAAGAAAAGAAAAGAAAGAAGAAAGAAAAGAAAGAAAAGAAAGAACGAAAAGAAAGAAAAGAAAGAAAAGAAAGAAAAGAAAGAAAAGAAAGAAAAGAAAGAAAAGAAAGAAAAGAAGAAAAGAAAGAAAAGAAAGAAAGAAAGAAAGAGAAAGAAGAAAGAAAGAAAGAAGAAAGAAAGAAAAAAAGAACAGGACCTGATTCCAATTGAAAAATTGTTCTCTCAATAAAAGCGAAGAAGAAGAAGAAGAAGAAGAAAGAAGAAGAAGAAGAAGAAGAAGAAGAAGAAAAAAAAAAGAAGAAAGAAGAAGAAGAAGAAGAAGAAGAAGAAGAAGAAGAAGAAGAAGAAGAAGAAGAAGAAGAAGAAGAAGAAGAAGAAGAAGAAGAAGAAGAAGAAGAAGAAGAAGAAGAAGAAGAAGAAGAAGAAGAAGAAGAAGAAGAAGAAGAAGAAGAAGAAGAAGAAGAGAAGAAGAAGAAGAGAAGAAGAAGAAGAAAGAAGAAGAAGAAGAAGAAGAAGAAGAAGAAGAAGAAGAAGGTCACTTGATACAGTACTTCAATCTAAAACAATCCAAGCCAAGCCAAGGACAGAGTAGGAGAGACCATTTTTGAAAAACTCCGAAGTACGGTGGACTCAAAAAAAGTGAGGGCGCCAGAAAATATTTTCAATAAGACCGTTTCTTTTTCACCAAAAAAGTGAGGTCGAAATTGGCACTGAAAATTTTTTACACCATTTTGTGACGTTTTCTAAAGTCACTCACACTGTGAACTTCACGGGCAATGGCTTTTCATTTTTGGACCCTTTTTGCTAAGGACTCAGGCTTATGAAACGTGGGTTTTTTGTTTGTGAGTCAGCCTTGCTTGCGCCAGATGTCTTTTTCGTCTTTTAATTGAGGCAAATATGCACAAATTCAATGTCCCTACACGGAGGGTATTAAACTCGTCTATAGTAAGCTTCATGTTATCGTTTTCCTCGCAACAAAAACAATAAAGAAAGTCACAATTCCACAATGGATCTTCACAATTCCACAATGGATCTTCGTGCCTTTCGTGTAGTACTTCAGACTTCGTGTGCTCTATTAGTTTTCCATGCACTGGATACTTCTAGGTCAAGGAATCACTAAATTCTCACGGCAAGCAGACGAAATGGTTCATATGAGTACTCACATGAAAGCAAACCAAGTCCAAAATTCACGTGTGAAAACCTGCACAATTGCGCTTTAGATCCTCTCCCTCTCTCTCTCCCTCTCCCTCTCTCTCCCTCTCCCTCTCTCTCTCCCTCTCCCTCAGTCTTCCCTCTCCCTCTTTCTCACCCTATCCCTCTTTCTCTTCTTCTTCTTCGTTTTTATTGGGAGAACAATTTTTACAATCGGACTCAAGGATCGTCCACGTG
>WBZZ01001956.1:327500-330000 GCA_019918135.1 Paulinella micropora
CTGTCTGTCTGTCTGGCTGGCTGGCTGGCTGACTGGCTGTCTGTCTGTCTGGCTGGCTGGCTGGCTGGCTGGCTGTCTGTCTGGCTGGCTGGCTGTCTGTCTGGCTGGCTGGCTGTCTGGCTGGCTGGCTGGCTGGCTGTCTGGCTGTCTGGCTGGCTGTCTGGCTGACTATCTACCTACCTATCTATCTATCTATCTATCTATCTATCTATCTACCTTACTACCTACCTACCTACCTACCTACCTAACTACCCACCTACCTATTTCTCTCTCTCTCTCTCTCTCTCTCTCTCTCTCACACACACACACACACACACACACATACACACACACCAACACACACACACACACACACACTCACTCACTCACTCTCTCTCTCTCTCTCGCTCTCTCTCTCTCTCTCTCTCTCTCTCTCTCTCTCTCTCTCTCTCTCTCTCTCTCCATACACAGACACACACACACACACATACACATATATATATATATATATTTATATATATATGTATTTATATTATATATATATATATTATATATATGTATATGTATATATATACATAGGGATGTGATATCAGCTCCTATCAAGACCGGGAGGACTTGCAGGCCGGGCTGGTCATTACATACATACATACATACATACATACATGCATGTATACATACGTACATACATACATACATACATACATACATACATACATACATACATACATACATGCATGCATACATACATACATACATGCATGCATACATACATGCATGCATACATACATACATACATGCATACATACATGCATACATAACATAATATAACATAACATAACATAACATAGGACATAGAACATAACATGACATAACATAACATAACATAACATAGAACATAGAACATAGAACATAGAACATAACATAACATAACATAACATAACATGACATAACATGACATGACATAACATGCATGCAGCAATGCTGGCAATGCATGGCAATACATAGCAATGCATAGCAATGCATGGCAATCCATGCATGCACACGCACATGCACATGCATGTATGCACGCATGCAAATGCATGCTTGCATGCACATGCATGCATGCATGCATACATACATACATACATACATACATACATGCATGCATACATACATACATACATACATATAGATACATATATTAGGTCAACTGCTCTCCACATAGATTGGTCAGACGCTTGGTATGGGAGACCTTTCCTTATCAATGTCATATATCATCATCATATCATGTATCATGCATCTCCTATCACACCAGATCGGATCAGATCAGATCAGATCAGGTCATATCAGGTCATATCAGATATCATATCAGATATCATATCATATCATATCATATTATGTTATAGGAGAATGTGGACAGAAGCCCGCCTAAAAGCAGGTTGGTACATTAGTTGATTGGTTGGTTGGTTGATTGATTGGTTGGCTGGTTGGCTGGTTGGCTGGCTGGTTGATTGGTTGATTGATTGGTTGGCTGGTTGGCTGGTTGGCTGGCTGGTGATTGGTTGATTGGTTGATTGATTGGTTAGCTGGTTGGCTGGTTGGCTGGCTGGTTGATTGGTTGATTGGTTGATTGATTGGTTGGTTGGTTGGCTGGTTGGCTGGTTGATGGTTGATTGGTTGGTTGGCTGGTTGGCTGGCGGGTGGGTTGGTTGGTTGACTGCTTGGTTGGTTGGTTGGTTGACTGATTGGTTGGTCGGTTGACAGCAGCCACGATGGTGACGGCAAGGGCAGCATCAAGAAGCATCGCCCTAAGCTACGCGTGCAAACCGGGGAAGCCAGCCCAAAGGACACCAACCAGGTAGCCGTATCTATTCCTTCATCTGTAGTCATGATCTATAAGCTATGATCTATAATCTATGATCTATATCTATCTATAATCTAATTCTATATTTATATCTATATCTATAATCTATATCTATATTTATATCTATATCTATATTATCTATATCTATATCTATATCTACATCTACATCCACAGGGGATCGCGGCGCTGCCTCGCATCCCATCCTCGGCCATGGCTTCATCTCCGGCCACGGCTTCATCTCGCTCTCCACAGGCCGCCGGAGCCGGTTGGACAGATCATAGCTGTAGCTCCTAGCATAAGAGAACATAGCATAGCATAGCATAACGTAACATAACATAACATAACATAACATAAAATACATAACATAACATAACGGAACATAGCATAGCATAGCATAACGTAACATAACATAACATAACATAACATAATATAACATAACATAACATAACATAACATAGCATAGCATAACATAACATAACGGAACATAACATAACATAACATAACATTACATAACATAACATAGCATAACATAACATGATTACCTATCTACCTACCTACCTACCTGCCCACCTACCTACCTACCTGCCTACCTGCCTACCTACCTACCTACCTACTACCTACCTACCTACTACCTACCTACCTGCCTACCTACCTACCTACCTACCTACCTACCTACCT
>WBZZ01001956.1:335000-345119 GCA_019918135.1 Paulinella micropora
AGCTGGGCATCGGGTTAATACTTTACCCACAGACTTCCTTGGTTGACGAAATCAGAAGCTCCTTTTTTCTGACATTAGTCGATATCTCATCTACCCATCCATCTATCTATCTATCTATCTATCTATCTATCTATCCCTCCATCTATCTATCTATCTATCCCTCCATCTATCTATCTATCTATTGATTCATCTATCTAGTGTCGTCCCCCTTATCGCAAGGCTTCTCTCTCTTCAAGAAGATCAACACGAAGGAGAAAGAGAAAGAGAAAGAAAAAGAAAAAGCTGAGGATGAGCAGGCAGCTTCGCGACGCAAAAAGCGTAGTCCTCGCGCCAAGAACAGACAGATAAACAACAACAACAACAACAACAACAACAACAACAACAGCAGCAGCAGCAGCAACAGCAACAACGGCAGCAGCGCCGCCAGCAACAGCAGCAACAGCAACAACAACAGCAGCATCTCCCCTCGCAATCCTGCCCTGCGTCCCGACAACCCAATCCAAGACAGCCCGTCCAACGGAATAGCCACGCGGCTGCATTTACAGCAAAAGACAAACAAGCTGCCCGACCAAACTCTGCAAGTTCAGATCGCGGAATGGCCCGAACCACTGCCCAGCAAACCAGCAGAGATCCCGAGCTTAGTAACCAAGGAATTCAGCGAAGACTCCCCGACTTCTCCCGGGAACAAGAAGCGCGGACCCGTGAAGAAAATCCGTAGTCAAGTCCGCAGTCACTCTAGTCCCAGCTTGCCACCTCTCTCCACCTTGCCACCGCTTGGCACTTTGCCCTCTCTCGGCATCTGAACGTGCCATCTCTTGCGAGTTCAGCAACAGGAAAAGAACACACAACCACCGCAGCTTGAAACAAAAACAACCAAAATAGCAACAACAACAACAACAACAACAACCACAACGACGACAGAAACCACAAAAACGAACGAAAATAGCAACAATAACAGCATCTATAAATGTGAACCACCATGAACAACATCTCGTTTTTGGTGGGTCATATCTTGTTCTTAGCTTGCTTTGATTTCGTTATTATTGTTTGCGTTCCAAACAACCCCGTCATACTCCAGTCTCTATCCGATGCCCCCCAAGTACTAACACGCACACACACACACACACATATGTATATATATATATATATGTATATATATATATATTCATATACATACATATATATATATATATAGTTGTGTGCGTAATATAATATTCATATTCATATTTACATGTGTATGTAGTCAAGAAGAAAAAAAAACTCAAATAAAATCAATTTAGTTCCATAATTGTATGTCGTTTATATCAAAAGTAGTATTGGTAAGCATGTATCGTGTGTGTAATATAATATTCATATTTATATTTATATGTGTATGTAATAAAAAAGAAAAAAAAAAATCAATCAAATCAACTTTGTTCCATAAGTTTTTCATTTATATCACAAGTAATATTGGTAAGCACGTATCGTGAAATAAGTTTGTATAACATGCATCCACCTCGAAGTGGCTGCAGTGTTAAGGTTGCTGCATAGTCATTATCAGAACCACAAATGCATGAATATTAATACATGTCTTTTGATTTGGCTTTTCCACTTTTTTATATATTAATATTTTTATTATATATATGTATATATATATATAGTTTCTTTGTTTGTATTATAGTACCCTGATTTTTTTAACCCTTAACCGTACACGATCCACTTCACTATCAGGACATTTGACGTCACAAAAAAAGTGATGATGTCACGTTTCGGGTGGAATACGCTATAATCATACATTATTATTGCTGTTGACATTCAAGACAACAACAAAAATTAGTTTTTCATTTTTGTGTCAGATTTTCATTTTTGTGACAGTTTTTCATTTTTGTGACAAAAATTCAAATTTTCAAATTTAACTGTAACATTTCGCGAAAATTTACGATATTTTGCGGACGAATATAGCCGTTAATTTGAAAAATTCAAATTTTCACCCAAAATCAAAATTCCAACCAAAACTGAAATTCCAACCAAAACAGAAAAATCAATTTTTTTTGTTGTCTTGAATGTCAACAGCAATAATATCACATCCAAATGAAAAAAAAATTATCACTTCCTTTTTTTTCACTATTTTTGTGACATTATCACAAAAAATTTTGACCTTGTGTTTGTGATTATATAATTAATATCACAAAAATTATGAATCTATATTAATATCACAAAAGTTATGGTTTGCCTCCTTTGTAGGAATCACCCCCCGGATAGCCGGTAAAAAATACCTTTTCCTGGTGACAGGTGCACCAGCTTGTTTTTCAGTATTATTTGTCCGGATTGGACCTGATGCCATTTTATTCCTGGTCTGTTGCCGTTTTCCTTTTTGGCTTCACTGAGCTAATACATCGAGACATCATTCTCATTCTTGAGGACTGTGTTTGGTTGTATTACCGACTTTTACGAGCTATCGTTGGCATTACATTTGGAGTCCACATCACTAGTGTGATTTCTTTCTGCTTTGCCACACAGGCAACAGAGTGAATTTTCACTGACCTGTCTCACACGGGGACGTCAGACGAAAACAAATACTCCAACACAGCTCCCTCATAACTCTTTCACAAAACAAATAATTTGATTGGTCTCAAGCAGGTGTCTCGTACCCTCTAGCCCAATCAGTATCTGTGTGCTCACAAGGAGACATCAGATACAAACTCTCTGTCGTTCTTGCTGTTCTCACACAGAGACCAAGAAGAAGGAGGTGGATAGAAGAGTGAAGGAACACACACAAAACACAAACAAGCATATGGACAGGAGCACAACATTCTACCCTTCTAGTTTGTGCATTTATCTGCATTATCTCACACATACGTCAGAGTATTTTTGCAAATCTCTGATCGTTTTCTAAAGGTAGGTCTGAGAACCTATCCGACCGACTGTCGACTTCTCAAGGAGAGCTTTTCTAGCTTCTCTATTACTATCTGTGTGTAGGTCCAAGTGCCTCATACTAGATATTGCTGTTGACATTCAAGACAACAACAAAAATTAGTTTTTCATTTTTGTGTCAGATTTTCATTTTTGTGACAGTTTTTCATTTTTGTGACAAAAATTCAAATTTTCAAATTTAACGGTAACATTTCGCGAAAATTTACAATATTTTGCGGACGAATATAGCCGTTAATTTGAAAAATTCAAATTTTCACCCAAAATCAAAATTCCAACCAAAACTGAAATTCCAACCAAAACAGAAAAATCAATTTTTTTTGTTGTCTTGAATGTCAACAGCAATACAATATAGAAAAGAAGGAGGAGAAAGTAATCTGAGTAAGGAGAACAAGAAATCGGAGAAAGTCTCAAACAAACAAAAACAAACATACAAACAGTGTTTCATAGAGGACAGGGAATCTTATCCTACCCTCTCTATTAGTTTCTCTCTTCACTAGTCAATCGACTGAAGGAGGAACAAAACACAAACGAACAAAAACCAAACATAGGAGCTGACACTGTCCTGCTGTTGATCACTACTACGACATCATGTCGACAGAGACCGCCGAAGTGAGTGAATTCTCGGAGGCAGATCAAAGAAGAGAAGAAGAAGCAGGAGGAGGAGGAGGAAGAGGATTGAATGGAGGAGGAGGAAGAGGATTGAATGAAGGAGGAGGAGGAGGATTGAATGAAGGAGGAGGAGATGAAGGAGTAGGAGGAGGAGTAGAAGAGGGCTGGGATGATGAAGGAAGATATGGAGGAGACGAAGATGAAGGAGAATTTGAACAAGAAGAGACGGGAGGAGGAGGAGCATATGGTCATCCCTTACCACCTGCCTACACGGGAGGAGGAGGACGAAAAATGATCGACTTGATTCATAGTGATGGAGAGGACATCACAGTGGAGGAACAACAGTGGGTGCAAGACCACTATGACCTCACTAAAGAAGAGTTTGATAACAAGATGGGGGTAGAGAAGGACACCTATGTGTGGATCCCTCAGGATCAAAGAAGAGAGAAAAGTCGTGCTAAAAAGGATGTCTATATCCTATTATCAAACACAGCACAGCTCCTCGGCAAACTGGTCTCTGATCCAGAAGAGAGAAAGAAGATACAGCATATCAAGTTTGGGGACACACACACCCACCTTGAATTACTCGATGCTATCTTTGGGGTGTACACTCAAACCCTGATTTGGGAACGTACATACGGCCCACGATGTGAGGGTTACCTCCAGTACACAAACCCAAGAGCAACGGCCAGATTCCTCGCGACTGGTCAGGAGGCAGTCGATGTAACAAAAATGAAGACCAATCTGGGTTTGAAAAACTCGAGTGGCATATTTCATTTTTTTACAATGGAAATAAAGGCCTTGGAGGAGGGCAAGGCAGAGATGGAAAAAAGCATTAAGGCAGCAGGAGAAACTCATCCTATGATTGATGAGTTAGAGAAGACCGACAGAGTTCTGACCAAGATCAGACTGTTGATGGGTGCGTTACTGCACAAGGAGGCATGGAAGAGATGGATTCCTACCAAGGATCACTCTGTCCTTAAATCACTTAGTAACGCACCACCGGTCGCCAACAAAGCAGGTGTTGACCAATATGTGGAGAAATATAATTTTCTCAGATCTGCTTCTGAATTGGTGGCCTTTATCACTCATGCTCAAAAGCTGGTGATATCTGAGAAGAAGAAGGCGAAAGAGAATGAGGAGTTCGAGAAGACGATGAGACTGGAAAGAATGAAAGCAAAAGTGAGTGGTGCAAAGACACACCCTCAGACATATTTGACCCCACCAGCTCCTGCCCCACCAGCCCCTGCACCCTCGGGTTCAACTACGGTGGTGGTCACAAACACGGAGAAGGACAGACAGAACATCATAAATGCCTTCAAGGGGAAGAAAGGAGGAGTGGCAAGTCTCATGCTATATGCCAAGACGAGCTCAGACAAAGACTCTGATGCTTCGCTTTTGAGCAAGCTCAAAGAGATCAATGCCTGCATGAAGGCTTTTCCTTGCGACGAAACGCAGGAATACGAGGCCCTTGTTACTGTTTTTGACCAATCTCTAGTCTCAGAGGGATTTGATCTGACACAGTACAAGTTTTTGAGAAAGAAGGAGGAGATTAAGAGAAACAATGCAACAGGCCTAGACGCTCAGTGTGAACTGGCGGTGGCCACACTCATTTCATATTTTCAATCTCATGGATACCAGCATCTCTGCACTGGTACTCTCATAGGATTTGAAATCTTTGAGACAGTGGCGATGAGTTTGAGGAGTGCTGTTGGCTTGGCGGCGACCCTTACGGAGGTAGTTTCCTCCTATGGGCTATTCTATGGCCGCAAGTCGATCATCCTCTATTTCTTTTCGGCGTTACACACAGTTAACCCGAGTAAGCTTACTCAGCTCATACAACAATGCTCGACGTTTAGCTCAGTGAAGTCCAAGAACTTCCTCGAGACACACGTGTTCGAAAATACGGTTCAAAGCGTTGCTCCGTCAGCACTGTTTCAAGAAGTGATGAGTGCATGCTCAAACATGGACTCGCTCACGGAGGCACATACGGCACAGGCAGGCGGTGTACCTGTTGGCGCACAAGCCACGTACACAAACAGAGTTGCCGGTTGGAAGAGACAGAGAGAGCCAGACCTGAAGACCGCATGTTGGAGGTGGTTCGCGGGCTTGCAGTGTAAGGCACAGATGGAGAACAGAGACTGCTCTTTCAATCATGATAGGCAGAACCCAACAGCAAGGGCAAATTTTCTGAGCAGGACGGAAGGCAAGGAACCGGGCCTTTTCAATATGCTTCAGATTGCCGCTGTGAACAAAGGTTGGTATGCCAATATGTGTGATGATGAGGAGTTACGAGAGGCAATCATTACCTACATGAAGAGGATGAAGGAGAAGAAGGAGGAAAGGGAGAGACAAAAGAACTTAAAGGCCTCTCCAAGAGGACGAGAAGGAGGAGCAGGAGCAGGAGGACGAGAAGGAGGAGGAGGAGGAGGACGAGGACGAGGAACATGGAGAGGAGCCTCGAGGTGGCAGGGAACCCCTCAGAGAGGAAGAGGAGGAGGTCGGGGATATACCCCTTATGGAGGGAGAGCTGTTCGAGCTCCAGCCCCCCCACCCAGAGGAGGAGGAGGCTCGTGGGCAAGCTCCAACCCAAATTTCGGTCGAGCTCAGGCCTACAACACTGCCTCGGAGACCGATACGTCATCCTACCCGGACACTACTCAAGGTAATCGTTTCGAGGTGGTGGAATGACTGGAGGGGGAAGAAGAGAGGAAGGAGAAGACTGTGAAGTTTAACCCTAAAGTCACAGTGCTTTCTAATGCTGTTGTGCTGACTGGGCCAACGCTTCCTCTATGTGAAAACAAAGATGTGGGTACACAGAGACTGCAGCCCCAAGGTAGTCTCATACCCGTTCATACAGCACGGTTACCAATGATAACTGATGCAAATAGGAAGCCGAGACTTGCGATGGAGGCGAGGAGGCCAATGGCAGACGTATCGCCTCGGCCAAGCAAACAACCACGAACAGACTCAATGTCTACGGTCACGGCGGGTGGCGAGCAAAAAGGCAATGTGTGTACTCAAGTACCACAAGACAATGTCGCTCAAATAGTAAACGCACCAGTACCGCAGAATAATAAAAATGTTAATGAGGTGAAGCAGGAGGAGAAGAAGGAGGAGAAGAAGGAGGAGTTGAAAAACTTAGAGACAAGACTCCAAAATTTGGAACGTAAAGTTCTTGTTCTCGCAGCCAATATACACAGGTCCGATGCTCTGTGTTATACGGAACTTTATTGTAAAACATTGAAGACAATATTAAAAGTTGGTAATGATACGATGGCGAATATTAATATTGTCGGCCGGAAGTTTTTTAATCGATACCGGGACTGGGTGGACGGAAATATGAAAAAGTCAACGGGCACTCTCAAAGGAGTGAGCAGCCGGACGGATATCACGGTAATCATCACACTGACCTTTAAATTGAAATCCGCACGAGTTTACCGTATGGACCTCTATGTCGTCCCCGGTTACCACGGGTCAATATTACTATCGTATGACCAATTGGCTAAGATGGGGGCTGTGATTGATTGCGCCGCACGGCGAGTGATATATGGAGTAAAAAGAGGAGAAGAGAACGATATTGATCCCTTCAACGCTACTGACTCTTATGAGGCTTATGAGCTGAGTCTAGCGACGGATCACAAAAAGATTGCCATCGCACATGAGGCACTTGAGGTGTACGTTCACCCCCATGTCGTAAGACCGGATGAACTGTCCTGGACCGACAATTGGGAATCCCAAGTGTGCACTGTCACAGTTCCGACATGCCATTTGGACAAAAAGTCTATTGATGACTTAATCGAGAAGCGAAAGGAGGAGATTATATGTGTCACACAAAGAAGCCCGTCGTTGGCGAGATCCGCGGAAGGAGTAGGAACAGATGTCCATATTACTAACGGATACTGTTTCCATGCGAAAGTAGGAGAAGAAAAAAGGGAGGAGTTTGTACCAAGGAGAACGGGGCGAATCCCGGATACTCCACCAGAAACTATTAAAAGTTTTATTACTGATTTCTGGGGTGACGAGCCCACGTGGCCGCGTTCACTGTCTGAAGTGAAGAAATGCTTACGGACTTTATTCGAAAATAATAAGCCGTATACTATTATCCTGCCATATAATGAGAAGGCGATATGGGCGCAGGAAATAAGGGACCGGCTTATTGATCATCCTATACCGGTACCCTCTCGCAAGCAACAGCTAGTGGTGGCTTGTCGTATGGGAACTCGTGAGCAGAGCAGTGCATACAAGCGGAAGCTCAGAGACCTCGACAAGTTGAAATTGATACCGCAAGCATTCACATGCTTTGATGGTTTTTACACCCGTAAAGCTCCTTTGCAACACGCGAGACTCATTGACATGCTGGTGGAGCTCGGTAAAGATGATGAGCCGGACACGGTCACGTATGAAAAGACGGGCCTAGATGATGTCTCGGAAGAGGACTTAGGCTTGGAGGAGGACAGAGAACCCCTCAAGCAGCATAAGCAGATGTCTGATGAAGATTTTCAAGAGGCGGCGCGGAAAATATTGGAAGAAGGAGTAGGCACGGAGAAGGAGAAGGAGCTTTTAAAAGCCAAATTAGAGGCGAACAAGGAAATTTTTGACCCTCCACATGCAGGTGGTGTCAAGCCTGAAGATTTCACTGCGGTTATTTACAAAATACCGGGTGCGGAGCCGTCACCGGCACCACGAAGGGCGGATTTGAGTATACATGAGGCGAAGATAGCGGAGGAGCTAGCAAGACAGCTGCTCAATGAGGACTTTATTGAGAGATCAACATCCTCAATAGTCTCACAACCGAGAATAGTGCCGAAGCCAGGAGGAGAATGGCGCCTGACAGTTAACTATGCTCGTGTTAACAAGGTGCTGGAGGAAGAGAGAAATCCTCTCCCGACATTAGAAGAAGGAAGGAGAGTACTGCGGAATGCAAAATTCTATTCGGTCATTGATCTTAAGAATGGCTTCTGGCAGATACCACTGGAGGAAAAGTCCAGATGGCTGACGGCGTTTGTGGTGGGTATGGAAATATACCAATGGAAAGTGCTTCCGATGGGCCTCAAGCAAGCCCCAGGACTTTTCCAGAAGGCGATGCAGAAGATGTTGAGCAGTCAGTACGATGATTTGTCTGATGGTGGCTTTATGAGAAGGCGGGGACAGAAGGCGGGAGAATATGCATTTTGCTATATAGATGACATTATCGTATACTCTAACACAATGGAGGAGCATATCGATCATTTGTCCGATATATTCAGGCGCATCGGAGCTTTTGGCCTGAAGTGCAATCTAAAGAAGTATCAACTTGCCAAGACGAGTGTGACATACTTAGGGTACGAGATCTCCCATAATCGAGTCTCGATATCCAAAGAGAAGAGGGAGGAGATTATGAATCGACCGATACCGAAGAACCGCACTGAATTGCACTCATTACTTGCGATGGCGCAATACTATAGCCAGTTTATACCCGATTGGGGTGCAACACGGGCTAAAGTGGAGAAAATGATAGATTTTGGAGACTTTGAGAAGTGGGACGAAGAGGCTTTGCAACCGTTTCATGCGCTCAAAGATCTCATTTACAAAGACCCGAAAGACGGAGGACTGGTGTTAACGATGCCCGACTTTACGAAACAATTCGTAGTCGATACAGACGCATCTAAGTTTGCGATTGGGGCTGTATTACAACAAGAGGATGAGGAGAAGAAATTACGCCCAATCATGTTTATTAGTAGGAAGTTGTGTGCGGCGGAGAGAAACTATTGCACAAGGCAAAGAGAGGCGTTGGCGGTAGTATGGGCCCTCAAGAGGCTCAGAGAGTATTTGTGGGGAGGACCTCAATTTACTGTCAGAACTGATCATCATAACCTGTTATGGTTGATGAATCATGAACAGACGGGACGGCTGGCGCGGTGGCAAGCGTTCTTGTCTTGTTTCGATTTTACAATGGTCCATCTACCGGGAAAGCGAAATGTGGTCGCTGATAGCCTCTCTAGGCTAGAGTTTAACTCAGAAGTATCGGCGTTGGTGTCCACGGTGGAGATGGAAGACTTGTCCACTGACAAGGTGTATGAGGTCAGCCACATTGAGGCGATGGAGATGGCGAGTGGAGTCCGATATGACCGCACAGGTCTACGGTACAGTCCACAAGGCCAGGATCACGGGATATGTTGTGAGCTACATACCCAGGAGGACGCTGAGTGGTCCTATGAGGTATATGAGAATGCGAAGGCGAACATAAGAGAGGAAGAGGAGACGCAGGAAGTTTATGCGGAGCATCCTCAAGAGCGGAGAAGTGACCTAGACGATGACCCGGAAAGAATCGGGGTACGGCTAGAAGATGGTACTATCCATATAGCCTCGCCTACCGCATGGAGGCAACAACAGGCTCAAGATCCGGAGTTTAAAGAACTGATACAGTTATATCAGAACCCGGATGAGCTACGGATGACGAAAGCGATCAAAGATCAGATGAAGGAGATGGGATGGAGAGATGGTCTACTGTGGTACAAGGGCCTTCACGGTCGCTATGCGTCACAGCCGGACAAATGGACCCTTTGGGTACCGGAGAGTCTGAGACGATTTATATTTGTCGCAGCCCACAATTGC
>WBZZ01001957.1:0-30924 GCA_019918135.1 Paulinella micropora
CAACTAAGTGCACAGACTTGAGAGGGAGAGTACTAGGCTCGTGTCCTTCAAGTTTGTTTGTCACTGTGAGTGTTGGTTCGTACGTCTGTTGACTTACTCTGTCTCTGCCTCAAACGAGAACAGGAGAACAGAAAAGATGTCTGGTATCTGCCTCAAGGGAGAACAGGGATAAAGGCTGTGGAAAGGGTACTGGGACACCTACTCACAAACGCCTAGACGTATTGTTTTGCAAAAGAGCTTGTGTGGGGATGTGTTGGAGTATTTGTTGTTTGAGTCTGCCTACTCAATGGAGATACTAGGTCAGCCCAAATTTTCCTTCTGCCGTCAAAGGACAAGCCAGAAAAGAAATCAGCCGTGTGCTGGTGACTCCAATGTTAAAATCCCCGAAGATATCTCGTTAAAAAGTCGGTAATACAACCAAACACAAATCCCCCAAAGGAGAATGATGTCTCGTTATATTAGCTCAGTGAAACCGCACAAAAGAAAGCGGCAACAGACCAAGGTTAAAATGGCATTAGGTCAAATCCGGCCAAACGATATTGAAATAATGGGAAGAAACTAGGTGCACCTGACACCAAAAAAAGTGTACTTTTTACCGGCTATCCGGGGGGCGATGCCTACAATACTGGGTTTGACAATTTTTTTCGAAAAATTCGAAAAGGGGAACCTGATCTCAACGCGGAACAAGAATTGCGAAAGTTGAGACATTCTTCTTGAGACGTCTATCTCGGACAGCAAGTCTCAAACTCAGATCCTGGGAAGCAGAAAACACTTTGGACACGTCCGAAGCACTCAAGGAAAACCAAAATTCTCTGGTGTTTCCGAAGTTAAGATTTTCACATGAGCTCATCTTTTAGTTCATCTAGTTCATTGGATCGTGACACTGACGACGACAGTGTCAGGGCAGCCGAGATGCACGAAAACTTCGCAAGGTCGGTAGAATTTGAAAACATGGCAGCACAACGCAAGACATTCAAAACTACAGACTCCATTCTGCTGCAAGTTAAGACCTTTGTGGATTTATTCGAGAGGCAATACCGACATGAAAACAAGGATACGTCCAAGTTTCGTCGAAGGTTTTCTGGTGACAATGCATTCAAAGCTGCAGAAGTCATCATCGCATCTTTTCAAGAGGATGAGCTTCCCGATAAGTCTTGGAAGTCTGGCTTCTACAACGTGCTGACCTACGACTTGTTCCTGATTGCGGAGTTGATCTGGCAATCGGTGGAGGAATACATCGACGACGAGTGTAAGAAAGCTCCTACACAAGTGGAAAAGGATAAGTTGTTCGACAAACTGAACAAGGTTACAAGGATGGGGAACCCGTGGGCGTTCTTGACTGACGGATTCAAAGGGGAGCACAACATTTTGAACGAGCACATTGATGCGAAGGTAAGGAAGGAAGGAGTGCAACAAATTTTCAACGACCTAAAATGGTCTATGAACGCTTTGCAAGTGAACCTGAAACGAGCTGCATCTGACAGCTTACTGTCTCTGGGATTCAATCAAGAGATTCAGATGAAGTTGGAAGGCCGAACTTACTTGGAAGCAATCAAGAAGTATTGGTTGAAACGGGGACCCAAAACTGTGGATCAAGTGTGCAAGCATGCACAGCACCAGAGTGGAGCAAGATGGATGGAGTTCAAACAAAAGATGATGAAGAATCTGGATGATGCAATAGAGATGGAATACCCAACGGAAGAGGATTCGCCTACTCTGTCTTCGTCTTCATCTTCGTCTTCGTCTTCGTCTTCGTCTTCGTCTTCGTCGTCGTCTTCATCGTCGTCTTCGTCTTCGTCTTCGTCATCCTCTAGTGGTGCTGGATCCAGTGCAACAGAAACAGACTGGCAAGAGAGAAAATGGAAAAAGAAAAAGCCGACAAAGAAAAGGCTGAGAAGGAGAAAGAAGGAAGCAAAGCAGAGATGGAAGATGAAGGTGGAGGAGACGAAACACCACCCAGTCCAACTAAGGACAAGAAGAAGGAATGGTCAACGGCAGGAATATCCAAGGAGGCCAGGATTGGGTCCAATTACACAGGAGTGATTCGGGCAAAAATCCTTTGGCTTTTGTGTTTGCAACATTTGGTAGTTGCACTTGGAAGCCTGTTGCAGTGTATGAAAGATGCTCACAAGGATGCTTCAGACAGGGAGAAATTGTACCTGAAGATCAAAGTGCAACAAGAGGAGCATCGTTATGGGAAAGGCCTCGTCGAATCTCCAAATAGAGACAGGGATTCAGATGTTACAAGTTCGTCGAACCAAATCGTCAACAGAGCATTGTGGTAGTGACGTGAATATGGAATGTGAAAAAGTCAAAAGGGTGGCGGATATTCTGCAAAAGAGGGACAAGTTTGTTCTGAGAGAAAAGGACAGGGACGAGCCTACTCATGTTCTGGAAGCTCGAATGTTCATTGGAAGCTTCATCGAACTTTGTCGAAACTACGACATCACGAGCCTGTCGTCAGTTACTCATCTCTTGAACATTGCAGTTACGTTTCCTCAAGGGACGTCATTTCAGGACAAGGAAAAGTGGAGGAAGAGACATGAAGAGCTCAAGAAGATGAGGAACGACGTCAATGTTCCTATTGCGGAAGTGTTGGGACTCATGGTTGGACATGAGTTTGGCTACCACAAGTTCACAGACAAGCACCAGGAACTTCAGGTCTGTAACAGATACATTGAGAAGGAGTTCCTGAGTGGAAGTATGAACCTGGCTGGGATTGTTCGTATGACCAAGCTTCTGTGTCTGATTAATTCGGAGCCTGACATGATCAAGAGCACCCTGAGTACCATCTACATGAATGCGACCCAGACGGGACAAGCTCTGATTGGTTCCATCATTACGATCAGGGGCACAAGGACAAAATGGAAGTCAGCAAGGGATCGTTGGGGAGTGGAAAGAGAAAGTGGTGCCATGGCTAACCTATTGGATTGGAAGCTCGAGTCCAAAGAAGACGTAGAGATCCTGATGGAAGTGGCAAAGGCTCTGTCTAATGCTTCGAGTTCGTTTGGGAACTTGGAAGAACGAGTATGGGAGACTTCAGTTCTTC
The DNA here is from genome assembly GCA_019918135.1 of Paulinella micropora. NCBI lineage: Eukaryota > Cercozoa > Imbricatea > Euglyphida > Paulinellidae > Paulinella > Paulinella micropora. Next base: position 3,050 of record WBZZ01001957.1, read on the forward strand.
TTCATCTTCTTCGTCAAGTTATGGCAGTAACCAGTATGCAAGAGCTGGTGGGGGATTCGAGATGGGATTTTCAGCAGGTGAAGGGAATGCATTCTATTCAAGCTCGCGGGGCTCTGGAGCATCAGGAGGCATGTATGGGTACCCGTCTGCACCTGAATATGAACGCAGTGGCAGTCCGAACCCTTTTTCTCAGAGTAGAACTCTGAATAGTCTACCTTCGGCTAATAAGCCTGCTCAAGGACGAGGTCATGGAGGAAGTCACGGTGGAGGACACGGGGGAGGGGATAGAGGGAGACCAGGAGGGAGAGCCAGTCAAATCACTATTCCTATTTACAACCCTCAGAATCCTTTTCCTCATCCGTCTAGGCCACAAGCTGAACGTTATTCGAGGTCGGTGAGGCCGGGGGTCAAGCATCCGTGGATGAGATCGGAAGAACAAGGAACGATGTTCTTTGGAAGGAAGCCAACATGCATGATCCAGGCGGGATTCATTGCAGCAGGGAACAACCAAGGCCAGTGTACCGAACCTGGATGTGACAACAGATTCTGGCACGACTACCCCAACCAAGAAGGGTTTGATCGAATAAGGATCACTGAGAATACCGGGAGGCGGCCAGGCATTTTCTCATTGATCCGAGACAGACCTTCGATCTGTTTCTTCCGAAAGAACGGGAGGGACTCAAGTACGCGTGGGATGTTTGGCAACAATACAATGAGAAGAAGAGAGATGCCAAGGCAGCGAACTCCAAGTACTACAAGGATGAGAAAGAGCAACGTGAACGTCGTGTGCGAGAGGAAAAGGAGAAACGCGATAGAGAATATGCGGAAAAGCGTAAACGGGAACGGGAGGATCGAGAACGACGGGATCGTGATCGAGACAGGGACCGCCGCGGTGACCGTGACCGTGATCGCAGGTCTAACTTGGATCATGATGCTAGTCTTAGTCATGATGACTATAGGGATCGAGACATGTCCGGATATTCAAATCCGACAGCGTTCAGCATCAACCTGCCACAGGCAGCCCTTCAGAGCATGCTGACTGGTAATTTGCTAGTCTCAGAATCAGTTCAGCACAAGGATGCTGGTGTGTCAGGAGCCTTGCCCGGATCGGCTAGCCGAGAAAGATCTAGTATTAGCCGAGAAAGATCTAGTATTGAGGTCATCTCGGACAAGTCAGGTCCCGGACGACAAGAGTTCCTCAAATATACACACAAAGATCGGATCAAACAAATCGAGGATTTTCGGAAAGCTCGTGAAGCTCGGGAAGCACATGAATTGCTTGTGTTGCAGGAGGAGGGTCGAGAGATAAAGGCCAAGGCAAGTAAGAAGGCCATAGAGCCTGAGTTCGAGTGGAAGAAGGTTGACAAACCTTGACTGTGGATGTAAGACACGATGTATATTATTATAGGTGTCTGCCGCAGCGACCTGAGGATGCATTCGTTGATACAGACGTTGTACTAGGACAAGTAGATTCGAAACAAGAAAAGGAAACAACGATCTCGAATCCGAATTTTGAGGATCAGTGAATCTTTATTAAGGATGAATACGATGGAAAAGTAGTGCAGATTCCCATATATTACTCCCAAGAGGAGATGGTTACCGCAAAAAGACTGAATAACCATCATCGCGCACCGCGCTGCATGTTCATTAAGTCAAAAAGGAAACAATTTTGCCATGCAGATATAGCTGTCGTGCATTTTTCATGTGTTGCTTACAACCGGCCACGATGACGGTTAATCTTATTTCGCGCGGTGCGCGACGGTATAATTCTTTTTCCGCGTCGCTGAGTACTGACGCGAAGATATTAATATACATTTATTCCGCGAGGATCGCGATGTCTAATACGTATTCCGCGCAGGGACGCGACGACAGGCTTACGAGCCTTAAAGGATAATATAATAACCCGCCAGGGAGCGCATCAACGTAGCAGGACTGATCACGCTCACGTTTACTTATATATTCACCCTCAGCTTGCGGTGGCACAATAAGGGTAAGCGTACGGAGTACGAACGTGGAATGGACGACATGAGAGGATGAGAGACGAGAACTTCCGAGAGATGAAGAATGATTGAGAGAAGAGAATGGGGTGGGGGGGGGGGGGGTAATACAAATACACCCACAGGTACCGCTGAGGGCAACTGTGACGAGCCCATGGGGCAATCACAGCCACGGTACATTTGGAATATTTAACTCATGGAATTTATTTTATTTTGACGCGCAGGGACGCCAAGGACGGCGGAACGCCGAATGGAAAAGACTCACCGCTCGGCCGATGCGGATCGAGGGACGTATATGGACTAATAACAACAAGAGCGCGGGGAGCCCAAACGGAAGGCGGAATGAAGGACGGCGGAACAGGGGGAGAGGGGATAGATTACAGGACGGATAGTAATAGAGTTGGATAGATGCTAGGACGGGTAGTGATAGAAATGGATAGGTTATAGAATGGATAGTTATAGATATAGATAGCCTGATTATAGCATGGATAATGATAGGGATAGAAAGGTGGGACGACACGTGGCAGTGGGAAGAGGACCTGGATGCCATTGAACGGGGGAACTGGACGGAAAAGGGTGGGGACAACTCTTATGGGAGGCAGAATGGGGGGATGGGATAGTGGGGCAGGTTTTGAGTGGTACTCGGGGTCGTTTCAAGCATGGAGTGCTCCCATGTAACAGTTACAGGTTGATGGTTGACGATCCACTCGGTAAATTGTCCGGGGACACGGGGCTTAGCATAGTGGATGATGGGTAAGAGGGACAGGTTTCACGGGATGCCACGCTTCGCTGCTTCATGACGCACTATAGCCTCAACCATCAAGGGATGACTCCCACTTTTGATCTAGGCTTCCAATCCCCTCTCTCCCATCTCGCACATGAGAGGTAGATGATTCCGTCGTGCCATGTCGGCTGCCCATAGGCGTAAGGCATTGTCCCTCTCTTGCTTGGCTCGTTGGTATTGATGCTCGACGCAATAGTTGCTATCTATGAGGGTAGCTGCCTTAATCCTCATGCTGTTGAATTTGGACTCAAGGTCCTTCAAACTGGCTACGCACTGACGCTTTCCCTCCGCTACTCCGTGGCACCGACCCTCGTTCATCTTATCAATGTCCGAACTCTGCGTCGTCCTCAAGCAAGATTTTAAGGCTGTTCTCGTCCTCCGGTGGTATGACCGGTTCGGGAAGGTTCGCACCCCCGGGTATAGCCATGAGGGCTTTGTCTTCTGACCTGCCGGTTAAGAACTTTACCATCTGGGCTAAGGCTACGCCCGGCTCTTCATCCTCGGAGTCGTCACTATCACTACCCCCATCGGAGCCCTTGGCTGCCTCGCCCTTCTCTTTCCGGCCTTTGTCAGGACACTTGCTCAACTTGTGCTTGCCCCCTCACACCCGGCACTTCTTGTTGCACTTACCGGCGATGTGTCCCTTTTCGAAGCAATTGAAGCACTTGGGCCCCTTGCTCTTTTTGCTCTTCTTGCTTTTGTCACCCTTGGTGGTGTCGGCCGGTTTGGAAGGGGTCTTCTTTGTTTGGCGGGGTCGTGTTCGAACTTAGACTTATCCGCCCACCTACACTCCCCCTGTTTGTCCCAAAGGAAGCACACTCCCCTCACCTTTCCTCCAATATGGAGGTAGCGACACGAGGCCCCACGAGTGCATTTGCCCTCTTTACTGAAGATCCAGCATTCGTCTTTGGGCTTTCCTTTCCCGGCCTTCCTGGCTGCCAAACCTTTCTCAGTGGAACTAGTCACTTTGACCCGGTCGAACTTCTTGTCCAAGTCAAGGACACGCTCTTGCACGAACTTCCACAATGTGGCGAAGTCCCAATTAAACTGCTTCCGGTTCAGCTCTGCCATCTCTACCCAAACCTGCCAGGCTTTCTTCACTCTAGAGTCAGGTTGTTTTGGACCCACCAACGCGTCCTTCACTATCTGTCGCAGCCGGTTGTCGGTTGGGGCTTGACCGTAGTCTGCCAACCAGTCTCGCCTAGCGTTCAGGTCAACACACTGTCCGACGTACTGCTGCTTACTAGTAAAGAGGAAGTCATTCAGCTCCTTCACCTTAATATCCTGAACGTCAGCTGAGTCTGCTTTCTTGTACGGGCTAGCAACCGGTCCCATAGTTCCTTTGGGTTTTGACCGAAGGTCAGCCGTTCCGATCAGCTAAGTCGCGCACTAGATTCTTAGCCTCACCACCGAGCATATCATAAATGATGTTGAACACTCTCTCGTTTTGTTTGCTCATCTCAGCAAGTATACTAGCGTCATAGGCATCACCTGTCGTGTCAGTGCTCCAGCACGATCAGCACCCCCTAGTTGGGGCTTTGACCTTAGAGGGGTCCGTTTGTCCTCGGGAGGCCCCACTCTTGCTGTCGTCCTGTAAGTCTGAGCCCTTGCCAGTTGACGGCCTAGGTTTGTCAGTGCTAGCATACCCACTAGAGTAGAGGTCGGGAGGGTTCCGGTCTTCATCTACCTCTTCCCTTTCTTCTTCAGTCTCAGTGGCTTGGTCCTCCTTCGGACTGCTGAATACGGGTTTATAAAGCTTGGTTGGGGTTTTCTGCCCTCCCCCTACCCCTAACGCCTCATCTAAGTTGGAAGCAGACGTTTTGGTTTTAGGCATAGGCCACAGGCGAGTAGGACCTTAGTCTTGTCCTCAAAGTACTCATTCACCACGTTTTCATCTAAGTCTGCCCAATCGCTCAGTTCAGCTACCTCTTCCCAAGCTAGGATGAAAGCCGGCACCACCCTACCCTTAAGCTGTATACCTAGTACGCTTTCACGATGGACGTATTGCTTGTGGGCTGCTGTACCCTGTAGTACTTCCTTAGGTGCCTTAGCATGGCAGCTCTGAACTACCTGTCTATGCAGCAGGACCCATGCTTCCTTGCCCGTGAATGTGATCTTATTGTCTGTCTTACTAGCAGTCATTTCTAAATACCGTCGGTCTCGATCACACACAATTTCACCTTACACACTCACTCGCACAGCACACAGCTATGCTCTCTACTTGCTAAATAAAGATAGAGTCACACTTTGCTCACGCTGTTCTGATGGCACAGACACAGGCAAGCAACCACACACACATCCACACAGAGAGGACACTACAGAGGCCACTAGCATACTCACACACACTACACAGAATAGGGTTTGCTTGTCCACACCTCCCTTTATGCTCTCTCTCTTCACCTACGTGTGCTACCACTGACTATATTGCTCAGACTACACAGAGGCTACCTCAGCTACCACCTACGATAGCCTTCCACCTACAAGGAGTCCTATCTGCAAAGTCAGTTCGTCGACCCACAAAGGTTTGTAGTTGTTTACGTACAACTCAGAGTGACCTAAACAGTCACTTTACACTTTGCCCCGCTTGCTGACTGCTCTCCCCACAAGTTGAACAAACTTGCCGCGTTCCCGTGCTATAAAGAGACTAGTCCCTTGCTAAGCAAGGAAACAAACACGTTCAGCACACCCTTCAGCTCGAAAGCCGGAAAGAGAGCACAACAAATGGTATGCCCGTGTGTCCTTCATAGCAAGGACATAAACACGTTCAGCACACCCCCCTTAACAAAGATAATAACCTCTCAGAGGCACAACCCCCTCTCGCTCAACCTGAACGATCCCAGGCAACCCTCTGTCTGTCTGTCTTGTCCCGCTCGTCTCCCACCTTGCCCTTCCACTGCACACAAGCAGAGCAGAGCGTGGGAAGTGTCCACAGTAATCAGCTGTGGGCACAGGCAATTCAAAATGCGCGCGTTCCTGAAAGGGGTCACTTAAGGTAGACCCCACACCCCTTGAACGAAGGTCTTCTTCTGCGATCCGTTAACGCCGAAACGCTCCAAGGCCCATAGCCCAATGGAGAAAACCCTCGCAACTTCTTCTTAACGACAACCGGCACTCGGGGCGTCCTCCTCCTACCGGCTTGCGACTTCCACGAAGAAGAAATTTAACAATACTGAAACAATTCCCGCCAGTCTAACTGACGACGTCACACAAAAGATGTACTTCTAGAAATTGACCCATGAAACGTCCTGATATGGGTAAAAGTGTTAATAGTAAAAAGCTGGTGCCACCAGTACCAGAAAAGGTTTTTTAATTGACTGTATTAATAACTAATAATACTACTAACAGTAACGACTACTGCTACCGTATTGTCCATGTGCCTGCCGATGCCGGCTGGCATCCTCCGGTGCCGCCCGGCATCCATTTTTTAGTGATTAATTTTTAAAAATTCTCCCGAGACAACCGGAGCTGTTTTTGTGAAAAAACTCTAGTAAAATGTAGGAAATGTCCCTAGAAATCGACTGGTTAAAGTTCCGTTATCGTTGCGTTCCGCTTTAAGTGAGGATGAGAACAAAGAAACTTTAACGAGTTTAGTGGCCCAGACATCCGAACTCGTCGGAGTGTGATGGAGGGGGAAAAGGTCTAGGTTCAAATATTCAGTACTCAAGTTTCCGAAAACACTAACAGTTGGCGGCTCTGATGAACTACTCAGAACTCAGAACAGCCGCACCGAAAAACTTGAGGACTGAAAACAACATTAACAAACACCGGCGCTCTCTATTATTAATATTAATTGACCGGGTGGAGGAGGGGATAATGGAAGGAAAAAACCGGAATCCAATACTGGGTGGAGGAGGGGAGAGCGGACGGTGAAACTAACCTCAGAGTAACAAAACAATACTGCGGACCGGAACGAACCTACATTGAAACGGGGAGGCACCTAGCAGGCTGAACAAATGACTAGTCGTTCAGTGCGACTACTAACAGAGGCAGCACCAACAGTCCGAAGGGGAAACAGAACAAGAAAAGAACGCAGGCCACAAGGAGGGAAGAACGCCAGGGGGAGAAGGAAAGAAAAAGAAGACAAAAAGGGAAGGGTGGGCGGGAGTTTGAAAGTTGGGAAGATCTGACGATCTTCCCAACTTTCCAACCTAGGCCTAACCAGACTCCGGAAGAAACACGCGCCGGTGAAGCCGCGCCGACCGGACTAGCGCAAAAACCGAAACGCCTCAAACGGAACTTTAACGGCGGTTAATTCCGGGCGAAGCCAGTAATTAAAGTTCCGTTATCGTTGCGTTCCGCTTTAAGTGAGGATGAGAACAAAGAAACTTCAACGAGTTTAGTGGCCCAGACATCCGAACTCGTCGGAGTGTGATGGAGGGGGAAAAGGTCTAGCTCAAATATTCAGTACTCAAGTTTCCGAAAACACTAACAGTTGGCGGCTCTGATGAACTACTCAGAACTCAGAACAGCCGCACCGAAAAACTTGAGGACTGAAAACAACATTAACAAACGTATCCACCATTTGAGCCTTAGAGATTCCCCGACCCCCCATAGCCTTCTGTTCGGCCACCAACTCAGCCATCCTCGCGCCCACGTAGAGGCGGAAACAAGCCGAAGACCAACGCCCAGCGCTCATGATCGTAGAATCCGAAGTGCCCAGCGAAAAGAGACGTGCAGCACCGCCACGACGAAGAGAGATCCGTTGGAACGACCACCTGTTGCAACTCCTGCCTTCTGTAGAAGATCGCGCGCGGTATTAACGAAAGTGGAACGATCGAGTGGCGAGTTATCAGCAAGGCGAAAGTAGGGATAGTCCCAGCCAGAGGGATCTTGAAGGCGTCTCGACTCGACTTGAAGTGCTTCATCCAGGCATGCGGGCAGATGATCGGGTTGGCCTGTTCTCCGAGACCGACCTCGGACCCTCGACGGAATTGATCTTGCTTGGCTCCGTCTAGGGTAACCAAAATGAGGCTCATCTCGTCGACCAAGCGTAACTGTACAAAAGAATTAACGAGGAAGCGGCAAGTAGCGAGCGATCCGGACGCCACGAGTTCGCCCACGCGGAACAGACCGAAGAAGCCCCAGACGGCAACCGTGACTACTGTGATCCAGAGGTGACGGGTTGACCTAGCGATGCTGCGGCTTTTGATGGCATTGAGGGTGTAGCTCGCCATGGCCTCAAGCATCGGAAGCTCGAGGGTGAGGCGATTGTCCAATTTAGTAAGCTTGCTGCGCTTGATACCCCTCCAGGCCATCTCGACGAAGTGATTGTCTGTGGGATCTTCCAAGCCCAGCCGGAGGCAAAAGTCACGGATCGCGTACATGTAAACCTTACATGTTGAGACCGACATGAATTGGCTCAACCAAATGAGAAAGAGGACGATGAGCACCGGATCCGGTTTCCACCAAATAGGATTCCAGAGCTCCGTAGAGTAGGCCTGGCAGAACTTACGCAGCTTGCGGATAGCAGAACTGTAGGAAGCACTGGTGCTATAGGACACGGAGCAGGCCATGACTTCTACCGCCGACTTGACCAACCAGGGGACTTCGGTCACAGCTGAAGAAGACGCAAAGAAGGCCCGGACGGGTTCAACTTGGACCAGGTCGCGGGCTTGAGTTATCTGCGCACGGGCCAACATATTATCAACAATGTGCATACGAAACCAGAAAGTTGCAGTGGTCGCAGGAAGACATCAATTCTTACTACAGACTGCTCGAACTTTCGGGTATCCCATTGCCCGAGGAGGTCAAGGCATACCGAGCCTACTACCTTCGGAGCAAACATGACCAACCCTGGGACCTCAGGGTTGAAGAGAATGTACTCGCGTACTATAGGCAGGTCTTAGGCATACCCAAGCCTCCCCTCCCTATATATATATGCAGGCCGCGAGGCATAAGACGACGAATACCTGAGCGTTTCCGAGGGGCGGCTCGGGTACGGCAGCAGTATTACGTACGGTTCCAACACGAGCATCGGCTCTCGTGGCTGCTGACGATATACCGGCAGTTGACGAGGAGCAAAGACCCAAAGACATCCCGCATCGCCAACCAGTTAGTCGATCCTGACGAGAACGTTCCGAACACATATCGAGGCCGCGTGAGAGGCTTCGAACAATGGATCGAACGATTCAGGGCGCAGGACGCACTGGGTTGGGACAGACTTATCCAAGCCGATGAGTTCCGATGGCACAGAATAACTCAACGGTTGGATTACATCTACCACTATCGACGTGAGTGGCCGTACTGGAGGCAACAGTACGAATACCAGCTGGGGCAGATCATTGGTCGATTCTGGTAGTCGGGCTCCGCGTGGGCGAGCCTGTGGCGCTCGGCGAGGGTGTAGGCGTGGGCGTGGGCGAGCCCGTCGCGCCCGGCGACGAGGGCGGACCCGGCCCCGCGGGTGTCTCGCTGTGGGTGGTAGTCGGGCTCCGCGTGGGCGAGCCCGTCGCGCCCGGCGACGAGGGCGGACCCGGCCCCGCGGGTGTCTGGCTAGGGCTCGCGGCCGGGCTGGACGAGAGCCCGGGGCTTCGCGGGGGCGACGGCAGGGAAGATGCCTCCGGGGGTGGTAGCCATTGCTGGCAGGTCAGCGGCGCCTGCCAGGCCGCCAGGCCCGAGGCCTGCACCAGCTCCAGGCAGGACTGGGCCGTCAGGTTAGCACCCCAACCACTCAGGTCCTGCGCCAGGAGTGGTGCGCCGGCCAGCAGGCCCCCGGCCTCCCGCAGGTTGTCCAGCCTCCAACCCGACAGGTCAGCGCGCAGCTCGGCCGCCGCTGCGAACATGCCGGTCGCGTTCACGAGCTGCGTCAGGTTCCAGCGCTCCAGGCCCGGGATGGTGGTCGCCGCCGTGCCGCGGAACAGCCACACCGTGTCCAGGACCCGCGACGTGTCCCAGCCGCTCACGTTGGCGAACTTCAGGCAGGGGGAGTCGGCGAACGCCGCTCGCAACGAAGTGACCGAACCGGTCTGCAGGCCCGAGACGTCGAAGCACGCGGCGAGCGACAGCTCCGCGAAGCTGTACGCCAGCGATGTGACGTGTGAGGTGTCCAGGTCCGACAACGACGGCAGCGAAACCAGCGCGGCCTCGCCGTAGAAGTGGTAACCCGTGCCGGGCGCCAGCTGCAGCCCACCCCACTGAATAATGCGCAGCAGCCCGACCCCCCCTGTCTGCTGTTGGCGCCACTCCGGTGTCATGGCCCAACCTACGACCGGACCGGCTACTAGAACCTGAAACAGCCCCCCCCCACGGAACGTGTGGGCACAGGGCTCGGCAGAGCTGCAACTCTGGGCCGGCGTGCCGTCGCCCCAGAACACCACCAAGAACACCACCAAGCCGTCACCGGCCTGCGCCGCGCGGCGGCGGCGCGCGCCGTTGGCGCCGGCCATGGGCAGCGTCCAGGTCGTGCCACCTGCTAGCACTGACAGCTCCAGCACGAGGTCGGTGCTAAACGGCTCGCGCCGGGGCAGCACACAATAGGCCCCGGCGCGGGGCGCCAGGGCGGCCCAGAGGATACCCAGCCAGGCGATGCTCATCACGGCCGGCTGAGGGAGGAAGCCAAGCCGACGCAGGCAGCGCCGCTAAGAGGCAAGGACAGCAGTCAGCCACGCCCCGCTCCTTTCCTTCCTTTCTGGGAGGCTGCCGGGGGGCCCGTGCCAACCCCGCGGGGGTGGAGGGAAGGCGGCGCGGGGCTCGTGAGCGGCGGGATGGGGAGGGCGAAGGGTAGGAGGGGGGGGCTGGGACGTACGGAGCGGAGGACGCACACCCCTCCCCCCCTCTCCCTTTCCCTCGTCCTGCTTAGACACCTACTGACCCCACACACACCTACCCACACGCACACGCACTGCGCACCCCTGGTCGCAACTTCTGGGACCCAGGGGAGGGAGGGGCTTTGGCTCCCCGGGCCGGTGCTAGCAGTCATGTCCCGGCTGCAGCTATGGCGCCTGTGGTCAGTGTGGTGCGCCGGGCCCAGCCCGCGGCTAGTACTACTGACTGTGCAAGGGCCTCTGTTCCAGGCGCTGTGCGCCGAGCCCGCCCTCACCGCCCGGCCCTACGCACACCACCTAGTGCTGGGGCCGCTAGAGAGCGCGACTGTGTTCGAAGTACAACCGTTCGTCAGGTTCCCGCAGTGCGAGTCCTTGGAGGTTGCGAGCGTACTCGCGACCACGTGTGGCGCGGTGGAGTGGCACTACCAGGACGACGCCATGCGCGTGCGCGGGCCCCGGGTGGAGGAGCGGTTCTACCCCCCCGACGTGCTCGAGGTCAGCAGCCGCGCCGGCCTGCGCCAGCCCGCCCACCCCGACGTGACCCTGCGCTTCCGTGTGACCTGCCACGACGCCTACCAGTGCCGCGTGGCCTACACGCCCGTCCTGGTGTGCACCGACCGGTACACCAGGCGCCTGGCAGCCTGCGGGGCCCTGGCGTGGGCCGTGCTCGCGCTGTGCGTCGTCACGGTCTGCGCCGCGCGGCGCTGCCGGTCCGGCGGACGCCCCCCTCCGCCGCGGGCGGTGGCGTGGCTGGCTAGTGCACAGTAACCACGGGAAGGGGGGGGACACTCTACTGGCCCAAGGGGGGGGGTTCAGCACCGGAGCGGGACGAGGAGAAGAGGCCAGCAGCGCGCCGGGGGCGAGAGAGAGAGAGAGAGAGAGAGAGAGAGAGAGAGAGGGTCGCGTAGTCTGGCTAGCGGCCAAACCCGGCCAGGCACCGGAGTGAGGAAGGGGAGGGGGCGCCGGCTCATTAAAAGGCCGAGCCTGGCATAGAAGCCCCGAGGGGGGCTAGTTACTTTCCTACGGCCCGGGGGCGGGGGTGGCTGTCAGGGATTGGTAATTTAATCCGCGTGCGCGGTGGACGGACTAGCGCTACCGCGTGGCCACCGGCGCTAAGCGCGCCCGTCGTGCGCGCGAGGGGGAGGACGAGGCGGTCTCGACGTCAGGGCCGGGCTCAGCAGCCCCTAACCCGTGCGGCTGCTGCGCGAGGCCTGGCTAGCGGTCGCACAGCCGCAGCGCCCGGCCGCTGGCCAAGTCAAACGTACAACCACAGCCGAAGCGAATCGTGTGCTCTTCCAGGACGAAGTCGGCGGGGCCTTCGTCGGCTAGGTGGCCGGAGCAGGAACAGGAGGGGCCAGGGGGTTCGCTCTGTGCGTAGCTCCTCATCGTGGCCCGCTGGGTGCTGGCGTTCTGTGGTAGTACCGTGCCGCCGACCCAAGGGGCCGGGGAGGGGGCGGGGGGCCGCGGGGGGTGGGTCGTGGGCCGCGGGGGAGGGGGGGGGGGCCGCGGGGGGTGGGTCGTGGGCCGGTGGGGGGGGCGTCGGGGAGGGGGGGCCTACGTAGCGCCCGCGGGTGCCCCCCCGGGGCCTACGTAGCGCCCGCGGGTGCTCCCCGGGGCCTACGTAGCGCCCGCGGGTGCTCCCCGGGGCCTACGTAGCGCCCGCGGGTGCCCCCCCGGGGCCTACGTAGCGCCCGCGGGGGGGAGGGGCGCCGACGATCGTGTCGGGCCCCCCGTCGCCCCTCCCCCGGACTGCGCCTGCGCTGGCCGTAGGCCGGCGCTCCAGCTCTGGAGCTGCAGGAGCCACTGTGGACGGTGCTCGCCGCCCGCGAGCGCCGGTGGCGGCCGGCGGGGCTCGGCATCCGCCGCGGGCGGGGTGCCGCCGCCGGGCACGACACGATCGTCGGCGCCCGCTTCCGTGCCAGCGCCCGCTTCCGTGTCAGCGTCCGTCTCCTCAGGGTCGGTCTCTGTCTCCGGGTCGGTCTCTGTCTCGGAGTCCGCCGCCTGACGGGCGTGGCGCCCGCACAGCCCGGGCGTGGCGGCCCCGGCGCGCCGGAAGAGGCTTCTCCGTGCGCAGGGCCGGCAGACGGGCACCCAGGCCGTCCAGCGCCGGCCGTGCCCCGGCCTGTACCTGCCCAGCAGCGGTCCGCGGCGCCACCCCTGGAAACTGTACTTGACCGTGCCCCGGTGCCGGGCAGCACGCGCGGCGGAGGGTGCCATACTAGCAGGGGCTTTCTGCCCCCCGGCCATGTGTACGGCGGGGCTGAGCTGGCCCGGCCCGCCCCCCGCGCGCGCCCGGGGGGGGGGGAGGCGGCGGGGCGCCCCGGGCGCGGCGCCACGCCCGTGCCCGGGGCCCAGGGGGGGGGGAGAAGGCTGGCAGGAGGAGGGGGGAGGAGAGTAGTGTCTTCTCCCCCCGCCCTGTGCACGCCGGCTCTCCGGGGGCAGGGGGGCCGCCCGCCCCCGGCCAGCAGAAATGCTGAGCGTGGACGACTGCCTGGCGGCCAGGCCGGGGGCCCGCTCCCGCGCGGCCCGCATCCCGCGCCAGCACGCCTGCCCCGACTGCCAGGGCAGCGAACTCGTGTGCGTGAACGGCTCTGCGTGTGACTGTGGGTGGCTGGGCTCCGTCGTAGCCGAGCACCTGACGAGGCTGCTGGTGCAGCGCGGCTACGCCCGGCGGCTGTCGCACCCACGGGACGTAGTGGGTGAGTGGCTGCCGTTCCTGCCCCCGGCCGCGGCGGCCCAGCCGCTCCCCCCGCTGTCGGTGTGCTGGGGCAGGGCACAGGATCCGGGCGGGGCTTCCCTCAGCAGCGCGACGGCCGAGGCCTGGCTGCAGGACCTGGAGGAACGGCACGGGGCGGGCCCCCGCACCGTCTGGCTCCTCCACCGCAAGCGGCGGCAGCCCGTGGCCAAGCTGCTGGCGGGCCGCGCGCGCGGCCTGGGCTGGACCGTGGAGTTCTGGACCGAGGACGAACTGCTGTTCCCGCCCGACACGCACGGCCCGTACTTCGCGGAGCACCGGGTGCTGGCCCCGGAGGAAGTGAGCGAGCTGGCCAGGACCTACTCGGTGCTGCCCCAGGAGCAGTTTCCCGTCTTGCACAGCGGCGACCCCGCCGCTCGCTGGTGGGGCGTGCGGCCCGGCGACATTGTGCGCGTGTCTTCGTGGCTGGACGGGGGCGAGCAGCCTACCTACCGTCGGTGCGGGCCCCTGGGCGCCGAACAGTTCCGGCGCGACAGCATCGTCCCCAAGAAGCCGAGGCTGGTCGATCGCCAGGGCCGCTACACCACTTGAGGGGGGGGGCGCCCCCCCCCGCCTGGCTGTCAAACAGAACGATGCTTTTAATAAAAAATAACTCTCTCTCGTAAGCCCTTCTTCAGCAAACAGAACGGTGGGTGCTAAGAGAAGATTTTGCCTAGCGCTAGGTCACGGATGGCCCTTCTGAGCGCGGGTTCCTCCTGGGGCACTGCCTCCAGCCTCGCGATGACGTAGCCCCAGCTCTCTCGGCCTTTGACCCACCCGTCACCGGACCCGTCAAAGTCCTGATCCACAAAGTAGAAGAGTGCTGCCAGGGGGTGAGAAAAGGAGCCGTCCGCTCCCTCGTCGTCGTCGCTCTCGCACTCTTTCTCCCCCTTTGGCTCCAGGTCCCGCAGGATCTCCTGTGTGTCCCACTGGTCTGCCTCCCCGGTCCCAAAGTGGAGCAGGCACGCCATCACCTCAGCCAGGACCTTTTGCTGCCACTGGGCCTTGAGCCGGGCGAGATAGGCTGCCAGGTGTGGCTGTCGGTGCACCTCGGCGGTGGCGCGGGCAAACTTCATTTCGGCACGGGCCCGGCGACCAAAGACAGCTTTGCGCCGCTTGAGGGGTGGCGGGGGTGTGGAGGGGCGGGCGTCTGCGCCACGGCGCTTCTGGCCCGCCGGCACCGGGGCGCCGGGCGGGGCGTCGGCCAGTGCGCAGGCCAGCGTCCGCGCCGGCGCGGTCGGAGACGGAAGAGGGGTCGGGGGGAGCAAGTCGGCGGTACACGAGAGGGTAGACATAGGCTCTGCCTCCAGCGAGTGGAATTGAATTGTGGCCGAGGACGGGGAGCTGGCGTCCCCCCCCCCCCCGGCGCAGCGTCGCGCGCCCGGCCTCGCGCGTCCGCCGCCGCGCTGGCGAGCGCTCCCCCCGTCCGGGCCCACGGGCGCCCGCGGTCGCCCGCCATCCCCCCCCCCTCGGACGAGGGGGGCCCACGCGGCGCCGCCCGTGGCACACGTGCCACCGAGGGGGGCACGCGGCGCCGCCCGCGGCACGCGGCGCCCCCGAGGGGGGGGCACGCGACGCCGTTCGCTTTCCCCCTCTCCCTGGCCCCCCCGCGGTGCGTGCGCGCCCTGGCGCAGGGAGGGTAGGGGACAGCGCGGGGGTACAGTCTACCCCACAAAGCACGAGCGGCCGAAGCCGCCCAAGCCTGCACCGGCCGAAGCCGCTCATGTCTAGCGCTGCCGGACTTAGCGACCTCGGCGGCGGCTCCGCGCCCGCGGAGGAGGACGCGCCCCACTCGAGCTTCTGGACCAGGTACTTCCAAGCCGTGATAACCCACGAGCTGAAAAGTCGGAAGAAGCGGGGCCGCCTCGCGGCCTATGCCGGCCCGGGGACGCCCCCGAAGCGCCGAGCGTTTTCCAGGACCAGGTGGCCCCTGCGCCCCGGCCCGCAGGACTGTTTCCTGGCGGCCAGGCTAGTGTCCCTCAACAAGGCGGCTCTCACCGCGGCGATCGGCGCCCAGGCCTCGTGCACCCAGGCCGCGGTGGCGGACTGTATGCTGGCGGTGGGCTCGCGCCACGCGCTGTCGACGGGCTGCGCGCCCGACCCCAGCGCCACGGACAAGCTGGTGGCCTTCTTTGCCTGCGTGCTGCAGCACCGGGCCACCAGGGCCCACCCCCGCTGCACGGGGCCCAAGCCGCACGGCAGCGCCACGCGGTGCGGCTGCGCCTTCCGGCACAACGCCCTGGGGCGGGCCCTGGCCCTCAGCGCCTGGCCCGCCTGCAGCTTGGGGCAGGACAACCTCGGTCGCTGCCTGGAGCTGCTGCGACAGGCAGGAGCGGAGGCTGTGCGCCGCGCGCTCGAGCCCGTGTTTCACGGCCTGGCCCACGACGAGGCGCGGCGCAGGCAGGACGAACTAAGCTCCGAGTGCTCGTTCGCCCTGTTGGCGCTGGGGGCCAGGCCACTGGACGCGCTGTGGCTGTGGTACGACGGACAATTCTGGCCGGCCCAACTAGATTCGCTTACGGACCAGAGCAGGCGCCACGAACTCACGGTGCGGCTGCGTGTCCTCGAGCCGGGCGACGGGCCCGGCCCGCACTCTGCCGCTGGCAGCCAGGCTCTGCCCCCGGCGGACACTGCGCTGCTCCTCGACGCCCTGGCCCCTCCCCCGCCGAGCGCCGCGTCCGGGCTACACGACGTGCTAGCGTCCGCGGTACAGCGGGCCGGGCCCCGCTACGCCCTGCGCTCCTTTCGAGTGCGCCCCAACTACGAAGGAGTGCCCGTCTCTGCCCCCGCCGCCGCCGAATGGCCTGAGCACTTTGCCCAGAGCTTCGAGGTGATGGAGCTCGCGGGGGCGGGAGAGCAGCCGGAGGGCAGGGGGGCGCTGTGCCTGCCCGCGCACGCCCGCCAGCAGCCCTTCCACCGCTTCTTTCGTCAGTACCTAGACCCGCACCTCCGCCACGTGCGGCGCGACTGGCCGGTGGCGCTGTCGGTGCTCGTGGGCTCGTATTGTTTCGGGGGAGGGGGGATCCACGGCAAGCGCAGGCCCGAGGAGGGCTCCCGCCCCGGCCGGGTGGTTGTTAGCCACGAACGTCCCGCCGATCACTGACTCACTAGCCGCTTCCGTGGCCCCCCCCCCCGCATCCGGAGGGTTCGGTGCCGGGGAGAGCTCGCCCGGCCACTCCGCCGGCCCCTTTCTTTTCGGTTGGTGTCAATAAAATTCAGGGCGTGGACTGTCTGTGTTTTCTGATCCCGTGCGGCCGGGGGCCGGGGACGTCACCGGAAGAAGCTCCGTCTCGTCCACGCGGCGGCGCTCTGCATGCGGCGCGCCCCAAGGAGCGGGACAAGAGAGAAGGGGATACCAGGGAGGAGAGGGGGGTCCTCCTCCCCTTCCCTTCCCCCCCCCCCGCGGCACCCGCCCGCTCTCCTCAGACCGCCTGCCCCGTGCCGACACCTACCTGCCACCCCCCCCCGGCTTGGAGGCGCTCGCGCCGGAACCCCACCCCCGGCTGGGAGACGCTCGCGCCGGAGCTTTACCCCCCGGGCCCTACGCCCCCCATGTTCCGCGCCGCCGGGCCGGCCCCGCCTGGGGCGCCCGGGTTGCGTACCACGCGGGAGGCGGCGCTGGAGGTAGCGGCCGAACACATCCGTGGCACGGGCCTGCTCTCCGGGCCGGACCTGCTGCACCTGCGGCTCAGCGGCGCCTCCCGCACCCAGCTGGACGACGCCAGGCTGCTCCTGCTGCTCCGCCTAGTGCGCCGGGTGGTCCTGTCGTACCTGCTGTTTTGTTATGCCCTGGACCGGTCCGGGTGGACCAGCCTGTGCAGCCGGCTAGCGTCCCTGCGCGGAGAGGCGGTGGGCCTGCGCGGGCGCCGGACGCCGGGCGGCCTGCAGTTCCTGTCTGTCCTAGACAGGGCCGGGCTGCCGCCGGCGGAGCGCGACCGGCTCACCGACGAGTACTACGCCGCGCTGTGCCACCGGGTGGGTGTGGCAGGGACACCCCCCCGCCACCCGCGGGCCCGGCCCTCGGCCACCGCCCGGCCCTCGGCCACGCGTGGGGAGCCTGCCTCCGCGCAGACGGCGCGGCCCCCCCCGCCGCGTTCGTAGCGCACGTCCGGGGGCTGCTGGCGCTCTTGCCGGACCGGGGGTGCTGGGGCGCGGCGAAAGGCCGCGCGCAGCGCCTGCTGAGGGTACAGCGCGCCTTTACCCCCGCCGTGTGGTGCGGCTGGCTCGCGAAGGGTTGGTTCCGCCGCCTGGAGCTCGACTGCCGCGCGGCCCAGCCGACCGCCGGCCGGGCCTACGTGTCTGACTTTTTGCGGCAGCTGTGCGAGTGCCCCCCCGGCGGGGCCGACCACTTCTTCCGGCCCGGCCTGGTGGAGAAGTTGCACGTCCGCGGTGGGGGCGGGGTGGATGTCCAGGCCTTGTTCACTCTGCTGCCGACCGCCTTCGGCCGGCTCCGCACCCTGTGGCTCCAGTGCTTGGACGCGGCGGCCGGCGGGGCGCGCCCGGACTGGGTGCTTGCCTCGGACACCCTGCTGGACTGTCGTGTGTCGCTGCGCCCCCGGCCCGGCCCGGGCCGCGTCGCCCGCTGGTGGCGGAGGGCGGCGCCAGCGGCCCGCTTCCCCGACACCACCCTGGTGCTACCACGAGCGCACACGGTCGTGTTTTTGTGCCCAGAGCCACCGCCCCTGAAGCTGTGCCTGCGGGGCTGCCAGCGCCCGCGGTTTGTCTCCACCACCGCCGAGCACCTGTGGTTCGAAGACTGCGGCTTGTCTACCCTGAAGGGCTTGCTCCTCCCTACGTTCGCCGCTGCCCGGGCGCCCCGGCCGGCCGGGGTCGTGCTGGTAGACTGCCCGCGCCTGGCGGAAACCAAGGTAGGCTGGGGCCTGCCCAGCCTTACCGTCCGGGGCCAGTGCGCTCTCACGGTCATCGAAGACGACGACCGCGACTCGCAGACCCGGTACGACTTGACGGCCGCGCTAGGCGCCGTGGACGGCCAGGACGAGCTGGGCCTCCGTTTTCTGTCGCCGCAGCACACCTTGCTGCTAGGGGTGGGCCCGGAGCGGGCGGGGCGCCTCCGCGTCCACCCGGGCCGCGCGCCCCGGGAGTTGTGGCTCCTGGGGCTGGCGCCCACCGCACAGGCGCCCCTGCTGCTGCCGGCCGCCCCGCCGGCCTTCTTCCGGCACACACTGCTGCACTGCCAGGGGCTGCACTGGCCGAACGGGCTGGACCACGATCTCTTGGCCCGCGGCTACCACCAGCCCTGGGCGGGGGTCTCGCTCGGGCGGCCGGACCGCCTGGCCTGCCTACAGACCGCCCGGCCCTGGCTGGCCCCGGAGGTAGCTTGCGAGGTCCGGGGCGCCCTGTGGCAAGCGCTGCGCAGCCCACGGGGGCTGGCGCTGCCGTGCGTGCAGCGTGTGCTGCTGGGCGCCGGGCCCCTGAGCCCTCCCGACCCGGCGTGGCTGTTGCGGCTCTGCCCCCTGAACCGGGTAGTCCTGCTGCGAGGTGCGGGGGGGCTGGGCTGCCGGCGGCTCACGCTGTGTGCGCCGGTGGGCGCACCGCCCGTGCGGCTGTACCTGCTGCACTGCGGCAACTCCCCGCCCCTCGTCTGTGTGCGCGGCAGCGACGGGGGGGCGCGAAACGTGGAGGTGCGCTGGTCGGGCGGGAGCCCGTCGTCCGCGCTCGCCCGCGCCCGCGTAGTCTACACCGGCCCGGGGGCTTAAGGCCTGACGGAGCAAAGGGTTCTGGCGCTGCCATAGCCCCTGGTTGTATTCCGGTGGCCGGAGTGCTAAGGCTAACCAGGTTTCTGTTACAGAGCCTGACTTTTAAGAACTCGCGGCAAACCACTGGGGGAGGACGAGGCGCCAGACCCCTTTTGGCTTCCTGTCTAATATCGGGACTCCCCCCCCCGGGGGGCGGCGTGCACAGCCCTCTTTTCTCCTTCCTCTCCTCACTCGCCGCTCACGCTGCCCAGCTGACCGACTCCCGGAGCAAAGGAGCAGGGGCCTTCTGCTTGTAAGCTCTCTAACCGCGCGTCCGGCGAGAGAAGCCCCTAGGCCAGCTAGTGCTAGCCCAACCGGGGGTACCCCACGGGTCCCCCGCGGGTCCCCCACGGGCTATGGCAGACTGGCACAGTAGGTCTGCCGGTCTTGCTGGTTTGTGGTCGTAAAGCTACCGGCGCCATACGCTTGCTGGCAAGCCACGTACGGCAACTGGGCGAACGTGAACCAGCCCGACTGCACGAAGTCCTGACAGACTTCCAGTACAAACGCCGGCACGTCCCAGGCGCTCAGGTCTTGGTTGAAGGCACAGGCGCCGTCGAAGATGTGGCGGTTGCTGGCCCACATGTTATCACCTCTGTGAAGTGACCGCACGTCCCAGCCGCTGAGATCCTGGTTGAAGGCCTTGGCGTTGGCAAACTGGTAGCCTATGTCGTACACCGTTGACATATTCCAGGCGCCCAGGGGCTGGTTGAACTTGCGAGTATTCTTAAACATGCTTATCATGCTGCTGCTCGGGCTGCAATCCTCCAGCCAGCTAAGGGCTGGTTAAATTCTTGCGCGTCGTGGAACATGGAGTCGAAATACTGGACCTGACTTACGTCCCAGCTGCTAATGTCCTGATTAAATTTTTTCGTCTCCGCAAACATCCGGTAGAGACTCGTGGCATGCCTGGTGTTCCAGTGTGCCAGGGGCTGGTTGAAATCTCTGGCAGCCTCGAACGTGCGTTTAAACGACTGAACGTTACTAACGTCCAGCGCGCTGAGGTCCGCGTTGAAGACCCGCGTGTTCGCAAAGACCGAATCCATGTTTGTCACCCCGGTAGTATTCCAGAACAAGGGCTGGTTAAAAGCCCAGGCGGAATAAAGCAAGGCAAAGAGATTGCCGGACAGAGGTATGTCCCAGTGCCCAATGTCCCCCGTCAGAGCTCGGTAGTTATACAAGAGGCTTCTGAAGTCGTCGAGGTGGGCAAAGGCGCGGGTGCCCTGGATCGGGGCCAAGTAGGTACACTGGGTCTGGTACGACCAGTTGTCGATTGCACCGGCGTTGAAGAGCCAGTTGTACCGCGGATCACTGGGAGAAGAAGCATACCAGGAAGAGAACCTCGATGTCATGCTTACCTGGCCCCAGCTGGACACCTCTAGGATACGCACGCATTTATGGGTAAAGCCCTGCAGGCCGTCCAACACGCCACGGAGGCGCAGTTGGCGTGGCAGGTAAGGTGCCGAGCTGACGGGCGAGGCGCACGTGCTCGTGCCGGCTGCCTGCTGGCAGGACACGAAGCCCCCGCCCAGCCCGAAGTCGACCGAGAAGCTGTGGCTACCCGCCGTCTGGCCGTTGACGCCCGCCACGCCCGGGTCCAGGAACTGCAAGGCGGGACGATACGAGCCACCACAGTCTGAGGTGGTCTGGTAACGCAGGATCAGGTCATCGTGAGCAGAACCACAAGCCGAGGCCAGGCCCGCGGTCCGCTGCAGCCTCGTGCCGCGCAGCGCGTTCGTGCAGTCGCTCTCGGAGAACGCCCCCGGCAGCGACTGCCACCACGACGGCAGGCCGTGGCTAAAGTTGGTCGCGCCGGCGAACATGAGGCGGTAGTCCAGGAGCCCCGACACGTGCCAGCCGTTCAGGTCCCGGTCGAAGCCCACCGCGTGGCTGAAGGCGCCCGTGGCGTTGACCAGCGCACTCGTGGTCCAGCCCTCCACGCCTACAAAGCGGCCCCCGGTCTGCGCGAAAGCAAACGACAGGTCGCGCACGGCGCCCACCTGCCATTGCGCGAGGCCCTGGGGCTCCGCCAGGAAGGACTCGGCAAACACGTAGCCGAGGTCCTCTACCTGGCTCGTGTCCAGCGCCGACACGTCCAGGGCCCCGGCCAGCGAGTCCAACCCGCTGAAGGACCGGTACAGTGACGTCAGGCCCGGCGCGGGCGGCAGGGGCGCCACGTACGTCAGCGACGCCAGGTTCTGCAAGTGGCGGCCCGCCGTCGGGTGCAGCTCGATTTGCCCCCAGCGGCGAATGGCGGTCAGAGCAGCGCCCGGCTCTTCGCCTGGCTGTTGTTCGCCGCCACCGCAGAAGCAGCAGACCTGCGGAGCGTCCAGCCCCAGCGTGCCCTGGTTCTGGGCGCCCACGTACCAATTACACATGCCGTTGCCACCCAACAGCGAGGACCAGGAGCTAAACACCTCGTACTTGGCCTCGCCCGCGTACATAAGGCACGTATTCGCAAACCCATCGTTCCACGCACCAGCGAAGTAGTCCCGGCAGACCGTGGTCGTAGCAAACAGCATGCTCCAGCCCAGGACCGGGCCCGACAGCTCGAGGGAGTACGTGCCGGGGTTAGCGTACGTGTGGTTGCACGGCGCGCCGTCGTGCTGGCAGTACCCGGGCGCCGAGCCATCGCCCCAAGCCACCGTGTAGCCGGCGGCCAGCTGCTGGCCCGTCCGGCGCCTGGCCAAGCCAAGGCCGCTGGCCGGGATAGTGTACTGGGCCCCGCTGACCGTCACGTTGATTTCTAGCAGCGCCGTCGCCGGGCCAGGCGCCGGGCTAGGTGAGGCCGTGCTCGCACCGGATGGGTGATAGGGGCAGAAACCCCGGGCCAGGGTTGCCCACCAGGCCAACAGAACCCACAGCTGTGCTGTGCTCCGCCAGGGCATGCTAAGGGTCCTCCTTTGCCAAGACCTACTACTCGCCGCCGCTCGCTTTTGCCGGCCCTCCCGCAGCCTGGCAGGGGGGAAAGAGGGAGGAAGCTGCCCCTCCCCTCCGCCTCCTGCTCTCCCGGGGAGGGGGTTCTCTCGTTTCTTCCCCTCGGGGTTGGGGAAGGGGGGGCACGGGCGGGGCAGGGGGCGGACAGGGCCGAGCGGCCGGTCATCGCCCGCTCATTCCTCCCCGGCCAAACCATGGACGACGCGCCGGGTGCCCCCCTGCCTGCCGGCCACGCGGGCTCCGCCGGCCCGGGTCCGGCCCCGCCGGGCACGCTGGAGTCGTCGTGCCTAGACCTCGTACAGGAATGCGACCAACTGCTGCGGGAGGCCGACCGGGCCCTGGCTCGCGCGCGCGGGGCCCTGGGCGGCGGGGCGCCCGCCCCCCCGGGCGAGGCCCCGGCCCGTCGCTGGGGCGGGGGGCCGCCGCTGCCCGGACTCGAACGCACGTGCGCCGGCGCCGGCCGCCACCGAGGGAGGACGGCGGGGGCGAGGTAGCGAGGCCACGGGGCTGGCTGTCCCTCGCCCCCCCGGGCCTAGCCGCCGCGGCCCCCGCACCAGGCCCGCCTGCCCACCGGCCCAGGGCACGGGGCGGGGGAGGACAACACGCCCCCGCACTCTTCTCTCCTGCCCCTCTCCGCGAATTCCGCCCCTGGTGGCGCCGGGGCGCGCGTGGAGGGGGGAGGGGGAGGGGGGGGCGTGGGGGAGGGAGCAGCCGGTACGGTTCTGCCCAGGGCCAGGGGGGAGGGGGGGTTAGAGAGAATACAAACGCCACCCCCGCCTCAACGGCACGCACCGCAGGCTAGTTCGACCCCCCTCCCCGATTCCTTCCCCCTGGCTACCAGCGCCGCCCCCGCGCGCACCCGCCCTTGACTATCGCTAGTGAGGTGCAATGCAGCAGCGCGACACGGAAATAGGGACTTTCGTCGGGAGGCTCAAGAAGGAAGAATTCGCAGCACTCATCGGCTCCTTCGAGGTTTCTTGCAGGCGTTGCAAGACTTATGCCAGCTTTGTGCGGAAAAAAGAAGGGACAGACAAACAGGCAGCGGTCGTAGATTACCTAAACTCGTACGGGGGCCTGTCGCATCTGCAGTCCTTCCTGGAGGGATACAGACACGCGCAAGCAGCGCAAGCGGCGCAAGCGGCGCAGGCGGCGCAAGCAGCGCAAGCAGCGCAGGGGCCAGTGCCGTATGGCGCAGCCGACAGGGGTCAGCAATCAGTGGCGCCTAAATCCGTGCCACTGCAAAACAACGTACTACCGGTGCTGGAATCGCCGAAAACTCTTTTCCACGTCCCGCGTAATGGAGTAGTTCGGCTACACCCTGTTCACAGTGACGTCTCAAACACGTTCACGAGTATGGCTTCAGCCAGTGATAATACCAGCGTACACGGTCCCAGAGACGGGCATCGTGCTGTGCCACAGCCCAGCAGCAGCAACGCTGTGTCAGCACGGAATTCTGCCTTGGCAGGCCGTAACAGCGCGGGCCTGGCTGCGTGGACGAGTGCCCCCTCGTTGCCGTCTGTGCCGCGCTCGGAGACTAAGACTGCGACTGCGTCAAAACGGTCTAAGTTAGACAAAGCCAAGGAGTTCACTGATAGGATACGGATGGACGGCGCAAGAGTCATGGAGACAGGCACATTGTTCAGTCCCTGGGGCCAGTCACATTTACGCGGTTCTGGGGGTTCCGGCGTCTGGCCGTCCTTTCGCCCCCCTGAAATTCGTCCTAGTAGTACTAGTAGTAGTAGTAGCAGTAGTAGCACGCCGAGGTCAGTACTAGGGGAACAAAGACCCAAGACCCTTTCCTTGTGGGGAAGGGCGCAGCCGAAAACCTAGCCAGTAGAAAACGAGTGAGACTTTCTAGCCCCGCGTGAGGCTGCCTGAAAAATAAACCGTGTGGCCCAAGCGGCAAGGGCTTTTGCTCTGCGTGCCCTCGCACACCGGAACAGGGGGGGTGGCGCCCAGCTATGGGCGGAATCTCCCCCCCCCGGGCGCTCTTCGCCGGTGGCCGTGCGTGGCCGGCTCTCAGCACCTCCGGCCCCCCCGGCCGCCCCCGGCCCGACGTCGGTGCCGGGCCGACGCCCACGAGCGCCGCCGTGGGGGCCGGGGGAGGGGGGGAGGCCGCGGGGGGCGGGCGGAGGGGTCCGCCGTAGCGGCACCCCGGCCCCCGGAATCGGCCCCCAGAATTGGCCCCCCAGAATCGGCCCTCTTTCCTCTCGCCCTCGCCACGGCCCGCCCGCGCGGCAGATGGAGGACGGCGCGGCGGCCCTCCCCGCCTACCACACGCTGGCCGTGACCTTTGACCTCGGGGCCCCGCGGACGGGCCCCGCGGCCCGCCTGGGCCTCCGGGAACTACGGCGCCTCCAGGCTAGGCTGGCGCAGCTAGGCCGGGAGGCCGAGCTCCTGGACCTGCGCCAGGGGCTGCCGGGCGGCTGGGCCGCGGACCATGACGACCTGGCCGACGCCTGCGTCTTGGTAGTCCCGGGCGGCGTCGAGCACGCGCTCGAGCTGGGCTCCTACGCGTTGGGGCTAGGCCTACCTGCCGGCGGAGCAGGGGCTCTGGTCCGGGAACTGACGGCACTCTCGTGGGATCCCCCGGGCGCGGCGGCGTGCGTGGGTCCCCCGCGCGGGGACTTGCGCCGCTTGCACTTTGGGCCCACCTACCAGGAACAGAGCTTCGCCGCCGGCCGGGCCGGCGCGGTAGCGTTCGGCCGGCTGCCGGTACTCTCCAGGCTGAGGCGCGGCCTCGAGGGCCTGTTGCCCGAGGCCTGGCCGCTGGGGCCGGCACAAGGCCTCTGGTACGCCGACAGCCGCTGGCAGGGTGTGTACCCGCACGGCCACACGGACAGCCCGGGCGTCCTAGGCGTCAGGCTCGGCGCGCCGCTGCAGCTGCACTGGCACTGGTACCAGCGCCAGGCGTTGGTAGGGCGCCGCCTCCGCTTGTCCCTGGACGCGGGGGACCTGTACCTCCTGTCGGCTAAGGCGGCGGGCTTTGACTGGCGGCGGGCTTCGGCCCTGACCCTGCGGCACGCAGCGGGGGCGCCGCGCTACGTGCGGTTCCGGGGCGTGGGGGAGCGGCCGCCCGCGGCCAAGAGGAGGCGCCCGTCCTCCCCCGGCGCGTGGCCGCACCGCCGCCGGCCGCTGTGGGCGACGGGCCGGACCACCGGGGGTCCCCGGGCTAGCGCCCGGGGGGCGGCGGGGGCGCCCCCCCTCCAGCCCAGCACGTGCGCCCGCGTGCCCCCTCCCCCACCCCGCGCGCGGTCCCCACCCGCGGGCGCACGTGCTGGGCTGGGGAGGAGGCGTCCCCCCCCCCGCGCGGTCCGGGGCCCCACGGGCGCACGCGCCAGCCGAGCGCGCCGGCCCGGGCGCCCCCCCCTCGACGCGCGCCGGCCCCGGGGGTGCGCGCCGTCCGGCCCGGGCGCGCTCGGCCTGCGCTGCGCCCGCACAAAGCCTGTCTGGGCCCATGTTAGTCACCTCCTGCCACTCCCTCGCTAGTAGTCCCTGCTGGCCCGTCCAGGCGCAAGCCACGCCGCCGGCCTCGCCGACAGTCGGCCTGGCCCACCGTTCGTGGTCGATCCCTGCCCCGCTGTGGTCCCCGGACCAAGTACTCGTGAGCTACGCTGCGCGCTGGTCCGTGCCAGCCGGTTCTCCTCCGCCAGCGGCGAGCCAGCCCGGCGGCCGGCCCCCAGCCCCGCACCGGGCCGCCGGCGGGCCTGGCCAGGCGCAGCCCGCCAGCACAGCCCGACCGCGGGCCCGGACGCGGGCCCGGCCCACCGGCCCCGCGAGCGGCTTAGCCTTTCTCTACCGCGCGGTGCGCGCCGGCACGCCGCCGAGCTCTCGTTCCCCCCTCGCCGCCTGCTTCCTGCGTGAGCTGGGCGCGGCCGGCGGCCACTACGTCTGCCTCGTCTGCCTGAACCGCTGGCTCACCCTGACCGCGGTCCTGCGTCATGTCTCCGCGGACACTGTCTCGGTCTGCGCCCAGGCGTGCCTAGCCTTCCACGTGCAGTGCGGTACCAGGCTGGCGAGGCACGGCGGCCACCTCGACGAGTGCCCGTGCCCACGGCCGGCCGCCGCGGGCTCAGCTCGGACGGTCTGTCTGGCCTGCGCGCACGAGACCAGCAACTGCCTGCAGAACGCTCACCTCAACCAGCTGGAGTCCGGCTTCGAAGTCCGCGTGCAGTGCGTAATCGACTCGTGGCCCTGTGAGCCGCGGGAGGTGGCCGACCTGTTGCTGGCCGGCCTGCAGAGCAAGCGCGGCTCCACCCAAGCCGCCGTCGTGTACTGGGCGGCGGTACACTTGGTGTGGGGCCGGCGGTCGTGGCCGGAGCTGCGAGACACTGGCCTGGCCCGCCCCCTAACCACCGCATCGTCTCTGGGCCCCCGGGGGCTGGAGAACGCCCACGTCCGCGAGGACAACTGGCCGCTGATCCAGCGAGCACTGGCCATGTCCTTCGGGGGCCTGCCACCCGGGACCCGGGCGTGCGCCGGAGCGGAGGTGTGGTCGGAACTGCTGGCCGGACGGAGCCAGCGATCGGATAGGTACCAACAAGAGGTCCTGCGGCTGGTGACCCACCGGTACCTGGTGCAAGTCAAGAGGGCCCGCCTGCTGCGGGCGGCCCGCGGCCGCGCGGCGTGCGCAGGCCCCGACTCCTGAGACCGGCAGGGCCCCCTGCCGGCCCTCCTTACACTCCCAGCTTCTTCCAGGTCCGGCCAGCGCCGCTACCCCGCACCAATCTACTAGGGACAGGACAGCAGCGGCCGCGGATTCGGCGGCCAGCTGCGGCAGAGCGGCGTACAGTTACTTTTCTGCTTAAAATCTGGGCTTTTGTTTTTGCACCTGGGCCGCCCACGAGCCGTGCCCCGTTCTGGCCGGATACTTTAACCTGCCGGGTGGTACCGACCGACCAACCGGACTTGACGGGTGGCGCCGGCCGGCTGGTCTGGTCCGCCTGGTGGCACCGATCGACCAGCCAAACCTGTCGGGTGGCACCGGGCGGCGGGTCTGGTTTGCCAGGTGGCACCAGGCTATCCTACGGTGGCACCGGCCGACCTGCCAAACCTGCGGGGTGGCGCCGGCCGGCGGGTTCCTACCTACCGGTGGCACCGGCGGACCAACCAGACCTGTCGAGGTGGCACCGGCGACCAGCCGAACTTGTCGGGTGGCACCTGCCGGCGCGGTCCTGTCTGGCCGGTGGCACCACCGACCTACGAGCAGAGTCGGTCGGCGGCTGGGGGGCGCACAATGTTGGGCGACGGAAGGGAGAAGGGAGAGGGGAGAGGGAGAAGGGAGAAGGGAGGGGAAAGGCATTGTGCACCACAAACTGTGGTGCCAGGTGGCCGGTGGCACCGGTGGCAAGTATCACCCGGTCACGGGTGGCAGCCACCCGCACAACCCCCTGCCGCCACCGCCCCCCCTTCTCCCCTCTCCCTTCTCCCCTCTCCCTTCTCCCTTCCGTCGCCCAACATTGTGCACCCCCCCCCACGACCGCCGACCAGGTCCGCTCACGGGTCTGCGGTGCCACCCGGCAGATCAGACCCCGGCGGCAGGTGCCACCGGACAGGTTCGGTCGGTCGGCAGGTGCCACCGGGCAGACCAGACCCCGGCGGCCGGTGCCACCCGACAGGTTCGGTCGGTCGGCGGCAGGTGCCACCGGGCAGACAGACCCCGGCGGCCGGTGCCACCCGACAGGTTGGTCGGTCGGCCGGTGCCACCGGACAGGTTGGGTCAGTCGGCCGGTGCCACCGGACAGGTTGGGCTGGCAGGCCGGTGCCACCAGACAGGTTGGGCTGGCAGGCCGGTGCCACCAGACAGGTTGGGCTGGCAGGCCGGTGCGACTGCACAAGTTAGACCGGCCGGGTGGTGCTGCCAGACACGCCTGACAGGTGCAGCTGACGAGGCCGGCGGCGCCTGTG
>WBZZ01001958.1:0-2500 GCA_019918135.1 Paulinella micropora
TTATTATTATTATTATTATTATTATTATTTTTATTATTATTATTATTATTATTATTACATGTCTTAGAAATAGTGTATGTTATGTATGTTCATGTATAGATTTATTGGACGCGCCCTCCTGGTCGTTTTGCATGGACGAAAGCACAGACTTGAGAAACGTACCACAGTGATGCTTTTGTACCTGAAGTTTTTCTGCGAACGGCTGGGCGTTCCTGTCGAGAAGTACATTGGCTCCTTCCGGTTATCGCTGCCGACAGAGAACCCAATCCAAGTACTTCAGGATTTTTATCTGGAAATCATGCCTCAAGGCACAGGAGCCCTTAGTGAGAAAAACTGTGGCTTGAAAGGAGGAGTCAATCAAGTTCGTTGCTTGGCTGACTTTTTGGAACGCAGTGATTGTATGAAAGCTTACTTTCCAGATCGTGAGATCCTGTGACACAAGTTTGTATCTGGGAGTCTGGATTGATGCTCGTCCAATACATCATCTCGCGTAGGAGTTGGTTTTCTGTTTGAGAGATTAGTTATTACTCGTATGACTGAGGTGCAACGGCAACTCCATCCTGGGTTCCTTCCTCTTTCGCATTGCTCGTGCCATCGTCTAGCGTTGCTGTTCCAAGGCTCTATGATATCAGTCGATTACATTCGCAAGACATTCGAGCCAGTGTTACTTGATCTGTGCCTTTGGTACCGTCTCTCAGCTGCAAAGTTTGAAAGCCTGAATCGTGCCGCAACGACTATGTTTGGGTCAGTTCATATTCCAGGCGCTACTCGTTGGCTTTCACACGATAAAGTTATCAGAGAACTTGCTGAAATTTTACCTGCTGTGATTGAAGATTTGGGTGAGTTCTCTAAATCTTCTCGCAGCAAGGCAGATGATCGCGCAAAAGCGGCAGGCATGCTTAAAGCAGTGAACAGTTTGGTATGGCAGGCTACATTAGCCATGTTGCGTGACGTCACACCTGTCCTAACAGCTTTCAGCAAGAGCATGCAAGCTGTAGACTCAGAGCTTTCAATTGTGCTCGCCTGCAGTAGGCGAGCACTGCATGTGATCTCATCTTTCAATAAGAAAGTAAGCAGTATGAGTCACTTGATGGATTTTTTCAACCTTGCAAACGATCGAAAACTTGGCTTGCTTTCAGATCTTGATTTTACCACCAACGAGACACTTGACACTTCATTCAAATTTCGTCTGAGCTTTTTCGAGAAGCAAGTCAAGAGTCCATTTCTGGAATTCCTATCAAATGGTTTGTTCACAACCTTCAATCAAGTTGAGCCTCTTCTGCAAGGCATGATTGATATTGTGTGTCCTCTTAGTGCTATTGCACAGAAAGACTTTTCTTTTTCTTCTTCTTCTTCTTCTTCTTCTTCTTCTTCTTCTTCTTCTTCTTCTTCTTCTTCTTCTTCTTCTTCTTCTTCTTCCTCTCCTCCTCCTCCTCCTCCTCCCCCTCCTCCTCCCCCTCCTCCTCCCCCTCCTCCTCCCCCTCCTCCTCCCCCTCCTCCTCCCCCTCCTCCTCCCACTTCCCCTTCTCGACCTCACGCCCCTCCTAGGCTGCCTTCCCCTCCCCCTCCTTCTCCTCCTCCTCCTCCTTCTGATCACAATTTTTCTTCTTCTTGCACTTCTTCTTTGACAGCACATAACAGTGCCCCACAGAAGAGTGCTTGCGATCATGCGACAATGATAAAAGAAGATCCATCAACTTGGTGGTCTTACACACTACCTGAACACAGCGCTTCAAGTCATGAAGGTACAACTAGTGAAAGTACTAGTAGTTTTGCCCTACTTTCAGACAAGCAGAGCTGTGTTGATTCTCTTGATGATCTTCCTGGAAATGTGAAGAATGACATTGAACAAGTAGCTAATAGATACAAGGTTGCTAGTGTAGAGGTTAGGAAGGAATATCATTTCTACCATGCATACATCTAGATCTGTAAACTGCAAGTCACTCTCAGCAAAGCAGGTTTGCCAAAATGTGAGAACGCTGTCGATATCGCTGAACAATTGTTTGGTGAATCAACTCGGGTCGCTCATGCGGTTGCTATCAAAGTCTTTCCCACTATTTAACAGCTCTCAAGGAAGCATGTTCGACTGCTGCTGACACTGTCTGTGTTGAACAAGGATTTTCCCATTGGAATCATATTTTCAACAAAAAAAGATCGACATTGACTGATGAAAGCGGTGATGATCTCATGATGATGAAACTGACGTCACCACCGTTTGCATTGCAAGAAGCAGAGGTAGTGATATAAGATGCTATGGTCGCATTTGATAAGGCAAAAAACAGAAGGTATAGATCCATACACTATAACCAAAAGATAGAAAAACAGCCAGCTGCAGTCAAACTCAAAACGCAGAGAAAGTCTAGAAAAACAGATAGTTTGAAGGTAGTGTTTTACAAGTTAGAACCGTATGAGCCCGATGTATTAGGAGCGATGTATGAAGCAGCAGTAGAGGCAGGAGAGGAAGAGCGAGAGAAAGTGCTCACTGCAAGAAAGAGTAAGG
>WBZZ01001958.1:7500-33315 GCA_019918135.1 Paulinella micropora
TCCTATGGTCAATATTGTTTTCTCTGAAATAATCTTTAACCATTCCTTTATATTCACTCCCGCTGTCGGTGGTAATGCTTTCTGGTGTGTATGGTATTGATTTCAAAGCCATATAAACTTCTTTCGCCGTTTTGTTTTTAAGCGGTTTAATGATTAAAAATCGGCTGTGAGTGTCAATCCAAAACAACATCCAGGCATAACCTTTATTTCCTTTCTTGTCTTTAAGTTTTGACATATCCGCCAAATCTACAAATACTTGTTTAAGTGGTTTGTCCGCCCATATAGTATTCCATTTATCGGTTGGTAATCTTTTTTGGTAATGAATTTCTAATGCTTGTTGTTCCTTTCTTTCATTCTCGTCATCTACAACTTCATCCGTGCTATTGTTTTGAGGATTGCTGTGTTTGTGGTCCATCGCAGAGGCAAGCCTCCGCACCTCCAAGTTTTTGGTGTTCCTATATTAGAACTTCAAAAATATTTTAGATGTATCATTATTTTCTTTTTTTGACTTCTCTGGTTGTCCCGCATAAACATTGACATTAACACGGCCAGTCTTCTTACCTTTACCTTTCTTAGGCTGTTCCTCTTCCTCACTTTCGCTTTCGCTTTCACTCTCTTCTTCCACTTTCTTTTTTACCGATTTCTTCTTCTTCTGTTTAGTCTTCAATTTTATACCCGCAACCCGTTGGGCAACGATATCTACAAAGTCGTGCTCAACCTCTTCTTCACTTTCGCTGCTCTCCTCACTTATCTCACCGTCTCGGCCGTCAATCATATCCTTCGCCAACTGTTTCTTTGACACATGGTCCATCTTTTCGTCTTCGTTCATTTCTTTCACATTCTTAGCCTCTTCCTCCGCTAGTAGTTCCCTAGCCCTTTCAATCTTTCTCTGCCTCGCATACTGTTTCTTCATTACAGTAGCTTTTTCAAGATTTTTTATGGCAATCTCTCTATTTCCTCTTGGCATTTTCGGTTGTATATCTAACCAAAAATAATTTTTATACGGATTAATTATTATCCAAAATATACACCTCCACAGGTTTTGGTGAAGCACGGTTCAATGGGCAGTCAATATAAATCGCTCTTAGGCTTGTCTGAAATTGCGGTTGATAGTCTGGATATAGCCAACCTTGATTTAACGAACACAAACATAGTGGGCTTATACACAGATAGGGTGCCAGAAGATGTTGACCCCGTAAATCTTTATTTTACCAACAACCGATTTGATGCGAGGTTGGCTTTAAAATCAACGACTGACTTAAAAGAAGGCACTAATCTATACTATACTGATGGTAGGTTTGATGCGCGACTAAACACTAAATCAACGACTAACCTAGCCGAAGGCACTAATTTATATTATACTAATGCTAGGTTTGACACTCAATTAGCAACAAAGAGCACAACCAACTTATCCGAAGGAACTAACTTATACTACACCACAGCAAGGGCTAATACAGATTTTGACACAAGGATAGCAACTAAATCAATAGATGCTTTAAGTGATGTAATCATAACAGGCACCCCCGCTGATAATCAACTTCTTATTTACAGCACTGGGCAATGGCGAAATGTTGCTTCTCCTTTTCTTAGATTGGATGGGCTCGCTATGATGTTTGGAGATTTAAATATGGGAGGTTTTAATGTAGCAAATGTCGGTAATGTTGATGGTATTGATGTTTCGGCTCTTGATAGTTCCGTGGTAAAACTAACAGGAGACCAAACCATAACAGGGAATAAAATATTTACTACTTATGTGGGGGTAAAAGACTCAAATCCATTAAACACAGGTAAGTTATTCTTTAATTACAACAATAATATGGGCTCTATCTATTCGTCGGATGCGGGTGGAGCCACGGGCTATCCACTAACTATTGTTGGTTCTTCCATACTTTTTGCTCCAACAACAGGGGGCGGAATGACATTGACAAATAATGTTTTAAATTTTAACAGCACAACAGCAATCAGCGGACTGCCCGCACCATTCTACGACGGCGATGCTTCAACAAAAGCATATACCGATACGAAACTAGCAAAGGACGGCACAGTGGCTATGACGGGCAGTTTAAATATGGGAGGATTTTCAATTACAAATGTTAATCTTGTTGACAACATTGATGTTTCTGCCCTTGATACTTCTGTGGTCAAACTAACAGGAGACCAAACCATAGCTGGTATTAAGACATTTAGCAGTATAATAAATGCGAGTGCGGGGATTGATATGAAAAGTCAAAGCATAACAAATGTTAATCTTGTTGATGGTGTTGATGTTTCTACCCTTGATACTTCTGTCGTTAAACTAACAGGAGACCAGACCATAGCAGGAAATAAAAAATTTACTTCAACAATAGAAGTGCGTGGGGCCACAGCTCCAACCGCTTTTGATGGTATCGGTATTGCCTTTGACACGGCGACAAATATAGGAGAGATTGTGGCACAAAAAATAGCAACCGCGGCCTATTATCCAATACAAATAACAGGCTCATATGTTGATTTATATGCGGGGGATAATGTAATCGCGACCGCGACTGGCACTACACTATCTTTGAACAACAGAAAAATTACAAATTTGGCCACACCAACAGCAACAACGGACGGAGCGACAAAAGGGTATGCGGATACATTAGACGGCCAAAATGTGAAACTAACAGGAAACCAAACAATAGCAGGAATTAAGACATTTAGCAGCGCCCTTGAAATAACAGGAAATTCAACTAATGCGACAACAAAAGGAACATTCGTGGTTTTCAATTCTACCAGTAATATCGGGTCAATTGCTAGTTTGGATATGAAAACAGCAACATATTACAACTTTGAAATTTCTGCCAAAAAAATAAGTTTTATTATTGACGGGACGATTGTCGGTTGGGTAAATGCTTCGGGTCTAGATTGTAATAGTAGCAAAAGTAGCAAAATAGCCAACCTTGGAACTCCGACATTAGCGACCGATGGCGCAACAAAAGGTTATGCGGACACATTGGACGGGCAAAATGTAAAACTAACAGGCGACCAAACCATAACGGGAATTAAGATATTTAATGGAAGTAGAAATGATGTAAGGGCACTGAATTTATTAAGCCAAGCCGATTTTAATAATGTTGATATCATTAATGGTGGAAATATAACATATAATGGGGCGAGGATATTAAACCAAAATGGAGGAGACATATTCTTTTCACAGACAACGGGTGATTATCAGTATTTCTTATTTACTCTAAATACTGCTTCAAGTGGAACCACGAACCAACGAGGTTATGTATTTACGAATGTAGCATCTGATGTAAAAGGGGCGGGACTTTATATTTCAAAACTTTTGGATAATAAAAGTGCTTCGTCTGACATTGTCCGTTTTAACAATGCTGGCGGTATGCGGTTTTATGGTGCCTTAGATATGAATTCAAACAATATAACAAATGGAGGAACAATAACTGGAACGACAATTACTTCAACCGCGGGTATATCAACGACGACATTGGCAACGAGCGACAAAATAACGATCGCACAAGATAAACCATTAATATTGGGAAGAACAACGAGAGGATTGGCGGCATACACTGGTGGATTAGAACTATACGGGACATCTGGTGTAGCAGGACCACATATACAAGCATTTATAACGGCCGACCCAAATTATCCTTGTTTTCAATTAATTAACAATAGTCATAGCGACATATCATTAAAATTTGATTGTTATTGGGACGGAGCAGTTAATGATAAGTCAAGTTCTGCTACCTCAAATTTTATGATAGCCAAAGGCACTAATCTCCTTTTTCAATATGCATCAGGAGTAGCGGTAGGAAGTAATATAACATTTAACACCGCAATGACAATTGATAGCACATCAGGCTTATTAACAACGAAGGCAATAACAGCGAGTGGGGCGATAACGGCAAATGCGGGTATATCAACAACAACATTAACAACAAGCGACAATTTGGTAGTAGGTGCTGGAAAAAGTGTGTTTATTGATAGAAATGCCTTGGCCAACAATAAACTGGTTTTATGGGATGGTGGAACAACAACAACAACCAATTTTCTTGGATTTGGTGTTGCTAGTAATACATTGATTTATAATGTTAATTCTGCCGATAGCCACGTATTTTACCATAGTGCCGCGACAGAATTATTTAGAATTAACAACACAGCAATCACTGCTTCAAAGGCACTAACTGCGAATGCGGGGGTATCAACAACAACATTAACGACGAGTGATAAAATAACAACAGCATCTGGTAAGCCGATAATTATAGGAAACACAACAAAATCAGCAAATGGGGCGACAGGCGGATTAGAATTATACGGAACGGCTTCAAATATTGGAGGAGCACACTTACAGGCAGTAATATCCACAGATGCTTATCCAACATTCCAATTATTGAATTGGGCACACGACAATATAGGCATAAGTTTTGATGCTTATTATGACGGCTCAAACTGGAAATCAAGTAATTCTGGCTCAAACTTTCAAATATACAAAATCTCAAACAAACTTGCTTTTTATTACAATAGTGGAACAACAGCGGGAAATAATATAACTTGGAATGAGGCGATTAACATTAATACGTCGGGAGAGTTAGTTTTACCAACAACTTCTAGCGGTAATTTATTAATACGAAAAAGGCCAACTTATACTAACGACCCGCTACTACATTTTAAATCAGGAGGATATACGAATTATGGAGTGCTTACATCTGCAACTGGTTTGCTCCCTGCTTGGACTACTACAAATACCAACAGCGAGCCGTCTGGTAGTTATAATTATATTCCGCTTAATGGTGCTTGGACAAACTCCTCGGACAGGAGGCTAAAATCGGATATTAAAACATTAGACTGCGGGGATTGTTGCGAGAAATTAATGAAGATAAATTGTTGTTCATATTATTGGAAATCAGACGAAAAGAAAGAAAAAAAGGGACACGGATTTATCGCGGACGAAGTAAAAAAGATTTATCCAGAATTTGTATCTGAAAGCGGAATAAAAGCAGACGACGGAGAAGGATACCTTGAAGGTATAACATATACAAGTTTTATACCAATATTAGTCAGTGCTTTTCAACATTTATCGGAGAAAGTAGTTAATTTAGAGAAAGAAAATAAAACTTTACTTAATATATTACAAGACCAAGCGAATTTAGTAGCAGAAATCTGTAAGGACAAGCCCTTACAATCCCAAAATAGTTTTTGAGATCGTAAGTGGTTTTTGAAAAAAAGCACTTACACCCAATGCCTAGATTACATCCACCACCAATCATAGAGACGGAAGAACTCACACCAGAGTTAAAGAACCGCGTGCTTGATGTTCAAATTAAGCAGGAAGAAAAAAAATTAGACCACGAATACGAGGACAGCTGGGATTGCTGTTTGACTAAGCGAAAAACTGACAGCCGACTTATTAAATACTTATTTCAAATGGGTATCATTATCGCCATCATCACCCTTTGTATCGTGAGGTTATCTGAAAAGAACTTACCGTGCGAGACAGCCAACACTTATGTCGGTATTTTAACACTATTAATAGGCATCTGTCTTCCTTCGCCTTCTTCAAGTAAGAAGTGAGCATTCATATAGCTGTATTTTATACCAAGAGCTATCACCAGCACAGATTAGCGGAATAGCTTCATCAAAACTACGACACATATTATTTCCATTATTTATGAAAACACATTTAAATTTGGTTTCTATTCCTTTTTGAATACACCACACACAACTTTCATTTTTTTTATCACTGACCCGCGAATAGAAATCACAAGCAGTCCGAGCAGAAATATTAATTAATAAAAAGTTTATAAGCAGTAATATAGAGGGCATCGCAAATGGCAGACTATAAATTCCAAAAGATTATTTTTCTGAGTAATGATTTTGCTGGTGGTAGCAAAACATTTGACAAAACCATTAAATTGAACTTTACCCCAACTAGAATGAATGTTAAGTATATCCACTATATGAATGATATGACTGAAACGAAAACAAAAATCCTTCATATGGACCGCATCGGAATTATTGGAACATTCGCCGACAGCAACACCGCAAACATTTCCAATCTTAGCTACAACTTGGGGATTATTAATTGGACCGACGGACAATACAGTTTTAGAGTGCTTAAAACGGACAATGGTAGCATTGAGACTGACCTGCTAGCTGGAAGAATTGTTATTTGTTTAGAATTTCTGGCATAGGGGCCTGCTCCCCCTACGACCCCGCCAGTAAAATAAAAATATATTTTAGAATATATAAAAGTATTTGGAGGTGCTATGGAGAAAATAAATAATGTAAAGTTTAACCAGTCAAGCAAAACGGAGATGGCGACAAGTTGGCAAAAGGATATAAGTTGTTTGATGAACCGTATGCCAATATTTTTCTTCTCGCTCGCAAGAAGAGTGGCAAGACAACGGCACTGTTTGAAATCCTGAAAAGGACGGCCGACAAAAAGACCCGTATTGTTATTATTGCCAGCACGATACACAAAGACCACATATACAAAGAAATGGTTAAACACTTCAAGAAGAAGGGAAACCCGATGGCGATATACACATATTTGAAAACGGATGGACTGTCTGTCATAGACTATGAGTTAGACAAGCTGAATAAACCTGACGAAGAGCAAGAAGAAGGCGAGATTGTTCAAGACGAGAAAGAAGAACCGAAGCCGAAGTTTCTTTATTTTGGAAAAGAGGAAAAGAAGAAGCAGGAGGGAGGCGAAAAACCACCGAGGCCGAGCAAATACATAACACCAGAAGTCGTGTTCGTGTTAGATGATTTGGGCAGTGGTTTAAGGGATAAGTCCGTAAGCGACCTGTTGAAAAAAAATAGACACTACAAGTCAAAGGTGATTATGAGCTCGCAGTATCTTAACGATATGAAACCTGAGGCGATTAAACAGCTTGACTACCTTCTTATTTTTCCTGGTCAGAGTGTTGATAAAATTGAACTTGTATATAAACATTTAGACCTCGGCTACGACCTTGAATACTTTATTGAAAAATATCACGAGGCGACGAAAGAGAGGTTTAACTTTTTGTATGTTGATGCGGTATCTGATGAATTACGAAAGAACTTCAATATTCGTTTTACTTAATTTAAAAAATTATTTTTTTCAGAACTTTATATAGGAACCTTTTGAAAAAGCTTCACCAAAACCGGAGGTGCGGAGGCGGAGTCTCTGCATGCCAACATCACCAGTGATTATTTCACAACCATCGGGATACAATATCAGCTACAATCCATCAATGCCACAAGCAGGAGGACGAAAGAAGAAAGGAAAAAAGAAACAAACAGGAGGCAAAGTTAATTGGGCTAAGGT
Organism: Paulinella micropora; assembly: GCA_019918135.1. Taxonomy (NCBI): domain Eukaryota; phylum Cercozoa; class Imbricatea; order Euglyphida; family Paulinellidae; genus Paulinella; species Paulinella micropora. The sequence goes on from WBZZ01001958.1 coordinate 14,798, forward strand.
TGGAAAAGCGATAGTGGATGCTAATAGGTTTATCAAGAAGAACCAATTGATTTCAAGGGGTGCTACCTTTCTTAGCGATGTCGGAGTTCCTTATGCTGACCGTGTAGCAAAGGCCGCGATGAAGCAAGGATACGGCAAGCAACGAGGTGGAGCAGTCAAATTTCGTTAGGCGAAGTCTCTACAAATGTAAAATCTTATATTAATTTTTTTTCTAACAATATATACAATATGAAGACCAAAACTCGTGGAGGTGCGGAGGCGAAGTCTCTGCGAAAACAACGACCGCCGAGGATATACAGAACCAAAGATGGCCGACCATATATTAAAGTGGGGGGCAAACGAGCATATCTCAACTTTGGCGAGAAAACGAATGACCTTTCAACACTTCAAATCGTTAAACTGTTTCTGAAATATATGAAAGGGGACAATAAAACGAAGAAAACACGAAAGACGAAGGAGCGAATAATCAAGTCCGAATTCAATCGCCTTGAACACGAGAACCGCAACCAGATACAAAACAACCTGCTGAAAAAATATGAACTAATACACGAGCAGGAGGAAAAGGAAAAGAAGTTAAGAGAACAGGCGGAAGATGAGAAGAAAAGAATGGAGAGGAAGGAGAATGCCGACATTAAAGAAAGACAAGAAGAATTAATCAGGGAGGCGAACAGAGAGCAAAAACTTATAGAGGATGTAAAATTTGAACAAGATAGAAAAAACAATTTGATGTTATTACCGCCTTTCCAACCTCAATACATACAAGCACCACCACAAGCACCACCCCAAGCACCACCACAAGCCCCACAACTAGGACCACCACAAGCCCCACAATTAGGACCACAACAAGCACCACCACAAGCACCACCACAAGCACCAGAAGAAAAGCAGATGCCATTGAAAACAAAAGAAGAGAAAAAGGCTGAAAAGGAATTAAAAGAAAAATACATTGAATTAATGAAGAAAGCGGGCTTTACAACTAAATTTATTAAAGGTTTGAGCAAAACAGAATTTATCAAACTTGGCACAGGAATAGAGAAAGCGATAGCCGATGCCCAATCAGCAGATGAGCAGAAAGAACTGGCTGAACAATACAAAAAAGAATTAGAACAAGAAAAAAAAACTAGCGGAGGCCAAAGCGAAACACTTTGAAATTAAAGATAAAATATCATACATATCCGCAGGTTTAAGAAATGATTACAAGTATCCAAAATTGGACATACCCAAAACTTTGGGCCCTGCTTTGGAAAAAGAAATGAAAGCTCGGGGCAAACCACCGCCAAAAAAAGTTAAAGGAAAACACACGACTGCGGGTATGGCACAAGTTATAGTAGATGAAGGTATTGATTTAGGAATAGACCAGAATGAAATGAGAAAGAAACTCGCTGATTATTTGGGAATAAACCAAGCTGGTGCTGGGGCTAAAACAATGGAGGAATTAATCCACAAACTTTTAACGATAGCAAAAATTAAGAAATATTTGAAGAAGGGCAAATACAAGAAGAAAATGAAGAAGAAGGATTATGTAAATAACTTAGTATCTGAAATGAGAAGCGACCCAAACATTAAAAATCAAGTTTCAAATACTCTCGGTATTCAACCAACCGAGGAAGCAACCCCGACCACCACCACACCTGAAACCAATACCGAACCCCCGCCCGACACAACACCAGAACCCACCGCCGACAAAACACCCGAAATCACCACAGACACAACACCCGAAATCACCGCCGACACAATTCAACCACAGCAAGAGGGGGAGGGAAGAGGATTAATGACGGACGAAATAGACAACATTATGAAAAAGCACGAATGGTATATCGGCACGGTAGCCAGCGATGAAATAAACAAACTGAAACCAGAAAAAAGAAAGAAGTATGGATTTATTATGAATTTGGATAAGTCTAGCCAACCAGGCTCACATTGGATTGCTGTTTGGATTGATACCATTAAAGACGACACTGTTGAAATCTACGACCCTCTCGCACTGTATAAGCCGACCGAGCTATTTCTTCACCAAATGAAACAGCTTATTGAAAAGAGTAAGCCGAACACATACCTGCTTATGAAGGTTAATCAGGTTAAAAACCAAAGTGATACAACAGATACCTGTGGGTGGCATAGTATTAGGTTTTTACTTGAAGGAGCGAAAGGGAACCGCTTTAAATTTGCCAGCGGTTGGACGGACTTAAAAGAAAAAGAAGCAGATGAGTTGAAAGTCTAGAACGGCTACGGCTTTGACACTTTTATTTAGCGCAACCCCTCCGTTGTGGTAAGCGATTAAAACAAAAAATATATTTTCCTATATATACAACCTACGGTCGTAGACAGTATAGTTTTTGAGGTCGTAGGAGGTTTTTGAAAAAAAGCTCCTACAAATGGAATACCGTGGTGGGCGAAGTAGTAATATTTACTATGTCAATAGCAAAAATAGGATAAACGGCACGGATAGTGATTTCACTCACTCCATTGATATGAAATCGCTAGACAACCCAACGCATTGTAAAATTTTACATATCTATGTGCCGAAGTCGTATTACTCTGTGGCAAGTCCTTACAACACTTTTACTCTAAGTGAAGATGGATTTGAGGCTCTGATTACGATACCAGATGGAAATTACACAATGAATAATTTAAAGAATAAACTGGCCGAGGTGCTAACCGCAGACAGCCCCAACAACTACACATACACCGTTACGAGCAACAACACAAACACCGACCCAGAAGATGGCAAGCTAACATTTACCGTAGCTAACAATCCCATTAACATTCAACCGCGGTTTATATTTGACACCGAAACTCGTATTCACGAAGTAATGGGTTTTGACCGCGGCTCAACATATTTCTTCGCTAATAATACCATTAGGTCGCCGAATGTCATAATCTTGACTGGCGAAAAAACATTATATTTACAGTCAGATTTAGTCGGCGAAGGCGATAATCACGTATTACAGGAAATATATACCGCGAATGAAATACCGTTTGGCTCTGTTATCTACGACGGCTCGGGTAGTGAATATGGAAAACGGCTATCTACTAGTTCAAGCAATGTGTATCGTTTTTACTTGACTGACGAAAACGACCAACCAGTTAATCTCAACGGCCTCGGCATTGTTATGACATTGTTGATTTACCGTGAGACGAATTATTTTAATTTATTTACATCGTTTTTTAATCTGCTTAAATCTAGATAATTAATTTTAGAATTATTTATTTTTTTGGGGGATTAATATAGGAACCTTTTACAAATCGTTTTTGAGTTCGTAAGTGGTTTTTGGAAAAAAGCACTTACAAAAATGCCCACACAACACGGAGGCGAACTAGATTTTAGCAGGACTGACTACATCAGTGCTTCTTATCGCTTGAATAAGCTTACCCCTCGTGAGGGTTCTATTACCGTCACTGTTTCTACCGCAGGAGGACAGGAAAGCAACTTTGACCTTATCAGCCGTCCTTTTAACTTGGCTCGCTCTGTTTTGAGTTTTAATTATGCCCCAGATGCGAAGGCTGGAAACTACAATAAATGCTTTATGGATTGCCTGGCCCCGATTAGGCAGATACAATTGATTACGAGAGGTGGTGTTTATCTATGCGACCTTAACGAAGTCGGAAATATCACCAAGATGATTTGGAAACCCGAAACCTCCATTGACGATTTACTCGCTTTGGAAAACCACGACAATGGAAGCGGAGCAGGTTGTATGCTTCAAAAGTGTAATGCTACAACTACATTTCAACCCGCTAGCGATGCTACAAGGTTGGCCGCCTTACAAACAGCATTGACCGCTTCGGCAGTAGCAGGAAATGCGGCGGGACAAATTGATGCGGGAATTGATGTTGCTAAGGCTCAGGTTCAGGCCGCATTAAAGGCTTGGATGGCACAACCCACCACAAATGCTCGCCGACACGATGACGCCCTTATTGCGAATGAGACTGGCACGAGTAAGTTCGTAAATGTCGCTTTTAATGAGGCCAAGTATTTTTCAGCTGGAACTATTAACAATGCCAGCCCAAGTGTTAATGTTAAGATTAATCTTGGAATGCTTTACAATACTATTTTCGCTCTGGATAAAACTATTATGTTTCCAGAAATTTTGACTATGCGGATTGTTTGGCAACAGACACCCAAAATCTTTTATTATAACAATGATGCTCTTTCTACTGGTGGTGGCACTGTTGCGGTGGCGGATTCAAATGTTACTATTACTAATCTCAGTCTGTTCTTAGCTGTTGAAACTAACCCCGATGTCGTTCAATCAATTCAACAGAAGATTATGAGCCCCGAAGGTATGAGCTTCAACATTGATTATTCTTATTTGTATAAAAATACCGTCGGAGTGGCTTCAACTTCTCAAAATGTTATACTTAGATTTGACAGAGGCCACGGACGGCGAATTAAGAAAATTTATCACTCTGTTTTCAACACAACCGAAAATAAGAACACTGCTTACGACAATAGCAACCTGCTCGGTTCTAAGGTCCAAACTTTTTATACTACACTAGACGGAGCACGACTTCAAGAATTCAATGTTGATTGTCAAACTGGAAAACTAGAAGACTATATGTATCTTAAACCGAAGTTGGAAGGCTCTTCTTTGATGAATAGCAATGTTTATCAATACAACTGGATTTGGTGCGATAGCTTTGACAATACCCGCCCTCTGTGGAGCAAGGACCAAAATGAAATCAGCGGACTATCCCTAGACACCGAGCGACGATGGGAGTTTATTGCTACCACTGCGAATATTGCGGCCAATCATTACACATTCGTCGTCACTCAGCAAGAAGTAAATGTTAAGAATGGCACCATTACTAGAAACTAAACCACCACCAGTTTGGTAAGAGGTAGTAATTAATTTTTGATAGTGAATTTATTTTTTTATACAATATAGAAACTCTAACAAAACATTTTTTGAGGTTGTAGCTCCTACTATGTCTCACCAAAGAAATTTGATAGCACAAGACCCTGACGGAGATTTCATTAATGTCAAAGTCGGATATGACGGCAATGTTGAAACCAATAGTATGAAAACCGCTTTCGGCGAAGCATTGGTCGGTCAATTAACACCAGTATTACAAGAGATTTTCCCATACACTATCAATACACGAATATGGACAACAGCTCAAACTGATGCTACCATTTCATTTAATGCGAATATGGCCGAACTTAAAACAGATGTGAAGACGACCGCGAATGCTGTATTGACGAGTAAAAAAAGAATTAAATACAGAACTGGAATGGGAGTTCTAACACGATTTACTGCTTTATGGGCCACTGATGAAACGAAAGACTACAATTCATATATCGGAATAGGTGAAAGTGATTTTACTAATGGCTTCTATTTTTACAAAATAAGAGCGACTGGTATGAATATTGCCAGTGTTAAAGGTGGGGTGCCGACACTTATCGCACAGGCGAACTGGGATGACCCGTGTGATGGAACTAAAATTATGCCTATCATAGATTGGACCAAAGGGAATGTATTCCAGATTAAATTTCAATATCTTGGCTTTGGTGCTATAAGGTTCTACATAGAAAATCCATCAAGTGGAGAATTTCAGCTGGTTCATACAATTAGGTATGCGAATGCGAATGTGGGTGTTAGTCTTTCAAATACAACCCTACCTTTTTCAGCTTGTATTAGAAATTATGGAACTGGTAATGCTAATCAAACATTAAAAACAGCCAGTTGTAGTATGTTTATTGAGGGCACCAACACTATTAATTCAAGTATATCAAACGAAGCGGAAGGTAGTGAGCCAGCGAGCACCACTGAAAGTCCAATTATTAGCATAAAAAATAAAACAACTTTTAATGCTGTGACCAATTATTCAATTGTTTATCCCTCTCTCGTGAGCATATCAAACGAAGACACCAAAGTTAATATAGTGCGAATTGTGAAAACGACTGGAACACTTACGGCGGAGAACTTCGCGGATATTGACACAAAAACTTCAATGGTATCAAAGGACACCGCTGCGACTGCTCTTGGTGGTGCCACTATAACGGATGTCATTCTAAAACTGTATGTTAATGCTACTTCAAGCCAGCTTATTGACCTGCGAACTTACGACATACAACTTTCTCCTGGTGAAAATCTAACATTTTTACAAAAGTCTGTCTCTGCTGGCGGAGGAGGAAATGTGAGTGTTATAGTTAATTTCTTAGAAGATCAATAATAATTATTTTTGTAATAATTTTTTCTAATATAATAATATAGTATGTATAGTCGTAAGTTGTATATTGTGGGTGGCAGGCGGTTTCTAACAAAAACATCTATCAAATCCCACATAAGAAGAATAATAAACAAATATAACGATGGCGAAGTGCTGAACCCAGAAGATAGCAATTTCGTGCGAGACCTAATAACCCATCACCCTTGTCTAAAAAATGGCATCATTGATGTTGAAAGTAATTTGACCACTGGGAGAAAACACTTTCGTGTAGATGGTAAGCCGTTTTCGTGGAATTGCTGTGTTGACCTCATAGGCCTTAGCAAATTAAAAAAAATGGCGAGAGTGATAAAAGAAGCAAGCAGGAATACGATAAGACCGCAAATACAAGAATATCTTGACATCGTGGCTATTGATGTATTCGTAGAACCCAGATACATATGCGAAATAAGTGGTGATATATATGAGCGAGTTGATGTCCACGTAGACCACCACTTTGACATCATACAATTCAAAGACATCCTTCAACAATACCTTGAAGTGAATAGAGAATTAGAAGTTGAAGACGGTTTATTGAAAGAGCCGCATTTCACCAAATTTAGCGACTTTCACAAACAGAAAGCAATACTGCGAATAATAAAAAAAGAAATCAATATTAGAGGTAAGATGTATCTCATTCGTCAATGAATGTACTTTTTCAATTCGTCTTTATTACTACACCACGGTTGACGAACTAACCATTCAATATATGGCTTATCAATCTTTGCGATGTCTTCTATTTTTTTACCTTTGTATTTCCCGAAATGAAACGAGTTCGGCTGAGCATTTCTCATTTCTTCAATCGCTTTTATTTCGTCGTGGATTACCTTTTGGACATCTTCCAACGAGAAGGATTTTTTTTCGCCTTCAATGGAAAGTTGTTGGAACTTCTCGCACAGTCTAGTGAGGGCGGACATAGTAGGGGGTATATAGTTGGTAGGAAAAAAATTAAATAAATAATAATATAGAATGTCTCAATGGATTACCTTCGTAAAGGCTTACTCTGCCAAACACGGTATAAGCTACAAGGAGGCATTAAAAAAAGCTGGTAAGGCATACAGGAAACAGAATGGAGGAAGTGCGGATTTGTCAGAGGATGTCTATTCGTCCTCGTCGGATAGAAAAGGTGCGGACGGATGGAAGCCAGTAGCAAGTAAAGAAAAATCAACAGTGTATGAAAAAGATGGTAAAGCTATTGTAGCATTTAGAGGAAGTGTGGATAAGCGGGACCTACTAACCGATGTCGCATTGGTAAAGGGAGTATTAAAAAGAACACCGAGATATAAAGAAGAGCAGAAGCTGGTTGACGAAGTGATAAAGAAATATGGAAAAGATAATGTAGAGCTGACGGGTCATTCGTTAGGTGGAACAATAGCGAAAGACCTGAGCCGACAAACGGGTGTGAGGGCGACGACATACAATAAAGGCAGTAGCACTAAGGACCTCATTGAAGGAGTAATTGACCGAGTAGCCGTTAAAATTAATCCAAAAGGGAAAAGGGCTAAGACGGCGAAGCTAACCACGAACTACCGAACCGCATTTGACCCAGTATCGTTAATGGGTGCTACGGCTGTAAATACTAAGTTAGTGAAACCAAAAAAAGGAATTCATACAATGAGGAGCTTCAAAGGGAAAGGAGCCAAAAAAATTTACCTATAATTCAACCGCGAATGTGGAAGCCGAGTGGGATGCTGTCATTATCGTTAATGAACTTACGGCCCGCCCATTTATTCTCATTAACTTGTTTTTTAACATTCGTCATATGTAGAATGCTAAAATGTGGGACTTGTTGTTGTTTGCTGTTTCTATCAATGTGTATTTTTTTCATTTGGAAATCCTTTACATTTTCAACTGACCCGCCTTTGTCCATCTTATCAAATGTGTCATAGTTTAGCTGATTAGCATCTAAGCCTTTACCCCTAAAATGGAAATATCTTTTAACTCCGTTTTCAGACACTATTTTAACCCCTTTTGAAATATGCTTTAAGTCGTTCTTGGTCATTCCTTCCGTAAAGGCATCCTTTGTCGTGAATTCTAACATATATAGTTTCGGTGCTATCCACACACCTTTTATAATCTTACAACCATCGCCTAAATCGTCTCCAATACCACCTAGTTTCTTATTACCCATATTCTTTACATACTTGGCACATCTCGCGTGGATTTGTAAGCTGTCTGTGTCGGTGTAGTAAAAGTCGTCTTCAATGGTTCTGTTCGGGTTTGCTTCCTTAATATAGTTGAACATAATGCGACGGCTATATGCTAGAATGAATGCCCCATAGTGTGAAGGTTTGGTTATGCTACTTTCTAATAAGATTGGATTGCGGGGAAGGCCCGATATGTGCCATAAATCTTTTCCTTGTTGGTCCGTAAATTTGACAATGTCAGTTATTTGATTGCTATTCCAGAATTTCCAGTAATCTTCATTAGTTTGTATATATGTTGTTATTGAAGGTATCGGTCTCTGTATCATCTTACCGTATAGACTATTCATAAACAATTTGGCGAGCAGATATTGCGGGCTTCCTTTCTCAGCATTTTCCTTCGCCTTAAACATATCGTCTATGTATTGTTTAAAGACACATTCCGATTTGGCGGTGTAGTATCCTTTATGAATGCGGACTTCGTATCCTTCGGCTACCATATCCTCAATATCTACACTCGTCAGCCATTGGTCCTTCATATCTTCTAGCCGCCATTTAAGGGAGCCCATTTTGTCTCGCTGTCCAATCCTTGAATGTAATATGTTTTTGGGTGAGATGTAGTCAAGGTTATAAATACCGATTTGAAGGTTTCGCGGGTCAAATGGTCCGATTGTTTCCAGTATGTCGCCAACCATAAAAGCTAACAACATCGCTGTTGGATACAAAGAAACGACATCCGCATCAACGAGGTAGTCAATTATATCGTCAAATGATATCTCTTTTTTCAAATATCGTTCATACTAAGCTGAAATGAACCGCCTCTTAGATGGGTAAGTCCTTCCGCCGATAATGGCTTTTCTGAATGCTCTTTCCTGCTCCACAGTTGGAAGTCTCACCTCGTATTTACCGTCTACATATTTTTTCCATATGTTAAAAGCCAGACTAGAAGTTGAGATGTATGAAGTTAAATTGACCTTATGAGTTGAAAATATCGTTGTGTTTAACTTATCGTATAATTCCTTTAAACCCATAACATCGTTTTTAAGATAAGCCAGACAGTCCTGCCTCGTCTTGTCGTCCATATCCTCCCACATTTTGGCCCTGTCGTGGTCAAAGTCGCCTTTGAGGATTTCGCACCCCATATTTTCAAGATTTGCTTTAAGACTTCCTTGTGTATGCTTACACATATCCCACATCTTAACATTTTCAAACTCTAAGCAGATAATAGAGCCGTTATTAATTTTTGACGACTTAATCTTAATACCCCTTCTGATTAATTCTTGGTGTATGAAGTAGTGGTCAAAGTTCGCTCCGTTAAAACCATTAACATAAAGAACTGGCGGTTTATCTTTTTTGTCCTTCGGCACCCATCCTGCTTTTGCCTTCTCGCCTCGTTTAATTAGTAGGTCTACGAATTGACTGATACAATCTTTACCAGCTATGTATTTGAAACCCTCAGACCCCTGAGTATATCCGACTATGTAGCAGTCGTGGACATCGTAGCCGCCAGCGATTTTTGTATTTCTAAATGTTTCCAAATCGTAATGTAGAATTTGGTCGTTATTTATTTTTTCTTCCGTGCGGAACTTAGTTATTAAGTGTCTTTTACCATTCTTCTTCAACATAATGTCCGCAAATTTTTTCCTGTTGAGATTACATTTATGTTTGTTCAAATAATATATGGTCGCAGACAGTCCTCGCATCTCTTCTTAAACTGCTTAACTAATCCGTAATAGTGGTTATTCTCCAAAAAGATTAGTTTGTCGGGTTCTTGCCCTTCTTCGTTTGTGCTATATGTCTGCTTCATAATATGGTCAGTTATTTCATAAGTTTTCCCTTCCTTAACATATTTTTTCAATATTTCAACCGCTATTGAAAATAGTATTGGCGAGTTTGGTGGAAGGTTGAATTCAGCTCGGACGATATTACAGCGGTTCTTGTTCATCGGATGAATATTTAGAATATCCTTACACAAGAAGAATAAGCAGTTGTTGTTTTTGCTTGGTGGAGATATTCTTACTCCTTCTTCAACCTTAGTTCTTTTATCTCTCACTCCTTCATAGCACCCTCCGCCGTTTTCTTGAACTATGGTTATTTCCACATATCTTATGTTTCTTTCATATCCATTCTCGCTCGCTTCAATGTTGTTTATGTTGAACTCGTTCAGAGCATCAATAAATACAGTATCGTATTGGCGGAGTTGAAATGAATTAAAACTTTTCTTTTTTAAATAGTGGTCGTATCGTTCATTAGCAGGAGCGGTGGAGTATGTTATAGATATATTGACATCCGCATCGTTGGTCATACCTTCCCTTCTGGCATATCTTATAGCGGGTATCAATACCTTCTCTTCCAAGGTGTCTGTATCATAGAAGCTTATGTCTAGCTCCCTAAATTTGAATGTGAGAGAGTTCAGCCGATTATCCCTCCTAACTTCATAATCGTTTGCTCTAAACTCTCGCCTCTTCGCTTCCCTAGTCTTAGCCTCGCGGAGACTTGCCCTCGTATTACTACGGATGTTAGATAAAAGGTCCTGGCGGTTTCTTTTATCTTTCGTTTCAACCTTTCTAAGCTTAGCCTTAGCTTGAAGAAGTTGAACATATTGCTTGTTTGGTCTTGGTGGTAGTGGTGGTTTTGACATTTTACCGTTATGTATATATTAGGTAAGATACTTTTTCTAAAAATAATTAATTAATGTTTTTACCGTTATTATATAGGAGCTATTTGTTTAGATGAAAAATATTTTTACCAGATTAAAAAAAATTATTAGAACTTAAACCGCTACTTTACTCAATTTATCTTCCAGCTCTTGTATCTTCTTTTTGTATTCCTCTATGCTTTTGAGTTCTTGCTTTTGCTTTAATGCTTTTTCTTTTCTTTCCTCCTTCAACCTTTCTTGGTGGCGGTAGTAGTATGCGAGAGCTTTCTCGTTATTTCTCTTTCGTCTTGCTTCTCCTTCGTATAGTTTTGGTCTTGGCATCCTCCTTCGTTGTATATTATAGTTTATATATTTTTATAAATGTAAAATAATTAATTATATATTATGTATAGCCATTCTCATATTTAGTTGTTCTTTTGCTTGGATACAAATTTTCATTTTGTATAGTTCCTTCATCGTATTCTTTCCGCCATTTATTATTTCATATGCTTGCTTATCCCAGAACTCGTGTGCTTTTCTATATCTATCAATCATTTGCTCTCTCGTGAAATTTCTAAAAGAAAGGTCATCAGCATTTGCTTCTGGAAAATGCTTGTTGTATGCTTCCTTCATTTCTTTTTCTGCTTGCTGTTGTAATGTCGTCGTCATCTTTTATAATTATGTAATAATATTTTATAAATGTAAAATAATTTATGTTTCTTGCTTCCTTTTCGCTTCCTTTTTGATTTCTACTTGATTTCCTCTTGTTTGCTGATTTTTGGTCCGAAAGACCCTTTTCGGGCTGGTATTTTTCTTGAAAATACCTGCGCGAAAAGGGTAATCATCTTCTTGTATGTTGCTATATCTGTCTTCTATTCGTTCTCTATCTTTCTATCTCTGTCTGACTGTCCTGAAATTCTATCTGCCTATTCTGCCTATCAGAAAATTTAGGTTGAAGACTTGTCGATCGCGCGTCCGCGTCGGCAAGTCTTGTAGCGCAAAAAACTGAAGGTTGAGTAGCAAGGAAGAAGCAGGGACTGTTCAGGTTGTCGCAGGTTCGATCGCTGCTTAGTCGAAGCCGAAGCCGAAGCTGAAGACGAAGCCGAGCCGAAGCCGAAGACGAAGCTGAAGCCGAAGCCGAAGCCGAAGACGAAGACGCCGAAAGCCGAAGCTGAAGCAGAAGCCGAAGCCGGAGACGAAGCCGGAGACGAAGCCGAAGCTGAAGACGAAGCCGAAGCCGGAGACGCCGAAAGCAGAAGCTGAAGACAAAGCTGAAGCCGAAGACGCCGAAAGCAGAAGCTGAAGCCGAAGCCGAAGCCGAAAGCTGACTGAAGCCAAAGCTGATAGCTGAAACCGAAAGCTGATAGCCGAAGCCGAAAGCTGGCTGAAGCCAAAGCAGAAGCTGAAAGCGGGAGCCGAAGCTTGTCTCGAACGAAATGTTGAAGTCGAGGTCGTTGTTGATGGTTAAAACGTGAAGGGGTCTCGGTGTTTCCACAGGGACCAATGGGCCGTCGTTGCAGTCCAGATCGCACTTCTTTTCCGCGTGTGCTGACAGGTTCATTCCTTCCGTAGTAGTGTACAGGTTCAGTTGTTTCGAAGCAGTAGACAGGTTCAGTTGTTTCGAAGCACAGGCTCAGTTTTTCTGAAGCATTGGTGTGCAGGGCCAGTTCTCCAGTAGCGGTTTGCAGATTCAGTTGCTCAGTAGCGGTATGCAGATTCAGTTGCTCAGTAAAGTCCAGCTCGTTGACAGTGTCTACTTCGTGCTGTGAATTCCAGTGTTGTAGTTGGCGTTGCCACAGCGGGTCGGTAACGGACAAAGCCATGAGTAAAAACAAAATCAATCTTTCCAAGAAAAATTCGATTTTCTTTCCTGCTGGGAGCGCAAGGCCAGAACCTGTTATGACCAGATCTCACACAAACAGAGAGATCAGATCATATTATTAATAATCAACCGGTTTCGACGCAGAGTATCCCTGGAGGATGAAAGTTGACTTTAATATCAGCTTGATCAAGGAATAATGAAACGAGAAACAGCTCAACCAAAAGGTTGGGTAAAAGGTCCAAAGGCAAAAGGTATTACTCCGTTTACTCCAGTTATGAATAAATCGTTAATGCCATTATTAATAGTTGGAATGGCTTTATAATGCTATTCGGATCAGGAAGTCCAATAGTTAACAATTATTATTATGTATTGCCATCCGGAACAGGAAGTCATTATCGATAATAATTATTATATCTTACCGTGAAAATATACTATATTATTATATGATGAGAAAATATGTTAGAGGTAATGTACTACTATGTGTACATGTATTGAACATATCATATCATATACAATAGAGGTATAGCATGTATGTATGTATGTATGTATGTATACACACACACACACACACACACTCTCTCTCTCTCTCTCTCTCTCACACACACACACGCACGCACACACACACACACACACACACACACATACATACATACATACATACATACTATTTATTACATACATACATACATACATACATACATTCATACACATATACATACATACATACACTTGTGTGTGTGTGTGTGCGTACTTGTGTGTGTGTGTGTGTGTGTGTGTATGTGTGAGAGAGAGAGAGAGAGATATCGATATCGATATATATAGACAGAGAGAGAGATGAGAGAGTCCAGAGAGAGAGAGAGAGAGAGAGAAGTGTGTGTGTGTGTGTGAGAGAGAGAGAGAGAGAGAGAGAAATGAGGAGGAGGAGGAGGAGGAGGAGGAGCAAGAGGAGGCTAGGAGGAGGAGGATATCGATCGATATCGGAGGAGGAGAGGAGGAGGAGGGTAGGAAGATACCGGAGAGGAGGAGAGGAGGAGGAGAGGAGGAGGAGGAGGAGGAGGAGGAGATACCATCCAATGCTAATCGATTTCGTCTTTCCTAAACGTCGTTAGAGTGACACCAGTAGTCGCCCATTCTTCACGATGTTTTTGCTTGCCTGGAAATCGTTTGCCAGACTCAATGTGCTTTGCGCATATATTGCTTGATTTCAATATAAATATTGTAGTTTTTTAATATTAATATTGTATTAAAATCAATATTAGTATTGCATAAAATCAATATTAGTATTGTATTTTTTAATAAATTTTTTTTATAACTTCGCGTGAAAATACTTAAAAACTAGTGACAATAATGGTGCAATATTGATATTGCAGCAAAATCAATAAATTTTTTTTGTGTGCCTTTTTTTCATAAAAATTTTCTTTAAAAAATCAATATTAATATTGATTTCAAAATCAATATTTTTTTGTGAAAAAGATATTGATTGAGAATCAATATTAAATATTGAAAAATCAATTTTTTGGAAATATTGACGAAAATCAATATGCGGACTCCGGGTAGTGAACGGAGCGAGTGTCGTTTTCACTGACATCATTTTTATTTTAACCTAGTGTTAATTAAACTTTTCTTACTCATGCTACTGTTTCAATGTCTGGAAATGGTCAGTGCTGCAGAATTTAATTTACTGAGTCAGTTCAAGGAATGCAAAATGTTTTTATGTATAAAAGTCACAAATTTAGTTGGCCTTACTTTTTTTTTTGAAACAGCTTTCCCTCACTTACAACTTTATGCATAAAAGTGTTTTCCGACAGCTGGCATGCGTTTCTACTGATTCCATAAATGACAGTGGTTTAGCGATGTGCCGGACACCCGGACATTGTCCGGGTGAAAATCACAGTGTATCCGGCTCGTTTTGAAGAAACTTTCTTCTTAGTTTTTTATGCACTAGTAAGGTATCCGGAAAAGCTAAAGAGGAATATAGATACTGTCAGATCAAAATACATTTCCATATCTATCTATCTATCTATCTATCTATCTATCTATCTATCTATCTATCTATCTATCTATCTATCAATCTATCTATCTATCTAGCAATCTATCTATCTATCTATATGAATGGAAAAAAACAACGCCAGCTCTTCTTCAGTGGGCAAACTAACAAAGCTCTCCTCAAAATAACAAAGTGGAGAAAACTCTCAAATTGCGAAGAAACACAAGTTTAAATCCTTAAGAACAATATTCCAGGAACGCCTCTTCGGTTTCGATGTATATCTAAATATTGCATCTTTTCAATATAAATATTGAATGTTCAGAAACAACTGTATGTGGGGGCCCGTCTGAATCAATTGGAAATATAACAAAAATTTCTTTCCTGGAAATGTTTGTTATGTTTCCAATCGTTTCGTAAAATAAAAAAAAGCAATATTTATATTGAAATTGATGCAATATTAATATTGCAGAAAAGCAATATTAATATTGAAATGTATGCAATATTAATATTGCAAAAAAACAATATTAAGCAATATTGAAATGTATGCAATATTAATATTGCAAAAAAGCAATATTAATATTGCAATAATTATACAACAACTGATGTGAGGGTCCGTCTGAAACAATTGGAAATATAACAAAGATTTTTCCCGGGAAATGTTTGTTATGTTTCCAATCGTTTCGGACGGACATGTAAAATCACAAAAAAGCAATATTAATATTGAAAATCTTGAAGCAGTTGTTTGGTCATATTTAAATATTTTGGCTTCGTCTAGTTCGTGTGTTTGTCCCAGTGTAGGCATCACCCCCCGGATAGCCGGTAAAAAGTACCCTTTTTCTGGTGTCAGGTGCACCTAGTTTTTTCCCATTATTTTCAATATCGTTTGGCCGGATTTGACCTAATGCCATTTTAACCTTGGTCTGTTGCCGTTTTCTTTTCGGCTTCACTGAGCTAATATAACGAGACGTCATTCTCTTTTGGGGATTTGTGTCTGGTTGTATTACCGACTTTTTATTGAGCTATCTTCGGGGATTGTAACATTGGAGTCACCAGCACAAGGCTGATTTCTTTTCTGGCTTGTTTTTGGAACAGCAGAAAGAAAAATTGGGCAGACCTATCTCTTCTGAGTAGGTGTTCCAAAAAACAAATACTCCAGCACATCCCCACACAGCTCTTTTTGCAAACTAGACGTCTAGGCGTTTGTGAGTAGGTGTCTCAGTACCCTCTCCACAGCCTGTATCTGTGTCCTCACAAGGAGGCCAGACACCAGACCTCGTAGCTGTTCTTTTGTTCTCTCTTGAGACAGAGACAGAGTAGGTCAACAGACGTACAAACAAACACTCACAGTTACAAACAAACTTGAAGGACACGAGCGTAGTACTCTACCTTTCAAGTCTGTGCACTTTGTTGCCTCTCAAACCACACACATCAGAGTATTTTTGCAAATCTCTGACTGTCTTTTGACAATAGGTCTGAACAAGTGTCAGACGACAAGTCGACTTCTCAAGGAGTGCTTCTCTAGCCTCTTTGACATTATCTGTACATAGGTCCTCGTACCTCATAACAGATACAACAACAAACAGAGAAAAAGAAAAGAGGAGTGGAGAAGGAGATCAAATTTTCAGAGAAAGTCGTACAGATTACTTCTTTCTCACAAAAAAAACACATAAGACATAGAGGTGAGACGCTCTCTCTCTATACTGTCTTTTCGTTTTTTCTCTCTATTCGTTCCTCATAGACGAACAGAGCAATTACGGGGTAGAAACAACTCTGTCTCATCCGTATTAGTCACTATTCCTTCAGCGTCCATGTCTACTAGGTCTGAAGACTGGCAGGAAGGAGGGGGGGAGAGTGAGCGAACCCAGGAAACGAAGAGGAGTTCGTTGACCCTCATGCAGAAGGAGGAGATCTGGCACCTTCCTTTGACACAGGAGGAGCAGAGAATCAAATTTTTACTGCGCCCTCCTTTGACACAGGAGGAGCAGAGGAAGTCGAGGAGGAGGAGAAGGGAGGAGAGGAAGCGAGGTTTGTGGCCGAATATGGCAAACTAAGTAAGAAGGAGTTTGAGGAGAAGAAAGGGAAGGATGAGGCCTATAAATGGCTATACATTCCCCAAGAAATGCGATGGGGATAACCCTTGAAGAAGGAGGACATCTGTTACCCTCTCCCAAGGCAAGCTCTGCCTCTGGCAGAATTCCTCAGAGACGACGGTGCACAGTTACAGGTGCAACATGTCTCATTTGGGGACAATATGTCTTTACTGGAGCTACTCGACCTCTCATGGACAGTGTTTGAGTGTGCTATACTCTTTGAGTACCAGACTGGAAAGACTGTGCTGCCATGGAACACAAGAGCACTGGCTAGGTTGCTCGATCCTGGTCAGGACATTGATTCAATAAAGAGAGTGGAAAAGGAGTTTAAGTTCAGGAATCCAAAAGGACAGATCAATGTCATGGATGTGTCTCTGAAACTTATGGAGGCCAAGTTAGTGGACCTGGGTAAACTCCAACACACCCAGTTTGGCAGGGACCTTCACCCGGCCCTGAGGGAAATAGAAGGCGAAGCTGGAGGGGTGACGAGGATGAAGAAGCTGCATGCGGCCTTGGTGAAGGATGACGCATGGAAGAGGTGGGTCTTCACGAAGGATCATACGATCTTGGAGGGGACGGCCGCAACACCCCCCACCAATAAAGCGGGAGAGAAGGAGTTGGCGGAGAAGGCCTTGTTCCTTCGGAAGGCAGCTGAGATCCTGTCTTTTTTTCATCATGCCCAAGAGCTGTATATCAAAGAGCTAGCGGCTGAGAAAGAAAAGAAGGAGATGGAGGCAAAGATTGCATTAGCCAAGGCGGCGGGAACAAAGGGACCGAGATATTCCTCTGGATCTTATATGGCTCCCTCGGGCCGCTCCGCCCCGTCAGCCCACACAGCCCCTTCGGCCCCTGCGACTAGCTCAGCGCCTACCACTGTCATTGACAACAGTAATGACAAAAAGGACAGACAGGCTATCATACAGGCCTTCCAAAAATATACAAAGTCCGATGCCACTGCTCTGACGCTGTATGCAGAGACAGCGAGTCAGAAGGACACGGATGCGAACCTTCGAGACAAGCTCAGAAGAATTGATGCTTGTATGAAGCAGCATCCAACTGACGAAACACAGGAGTATGAGGCGTTGTACACCTTGTTGGACCCATCAATCATCACACAAGGGTTTGATGTTGGGGAATACAAGGCGATGAGAGCGGTAGAGGTGGCGGCTAGGAGAGCAGCCTCAGACCTGCAATGCACGGTGCCAGTTGCCGTCCTCTGGCAATACTTTAAAACTCATGGGTAGCACCTGTGCACTGGTACTTTGATTGGGTTTGAGATTTTTCAAGAGGTGAACGAAGGGCTGGGCATTGGCACGAGGTTGGCAGCGATCCTCACTGAGGTCAGCGCCAAGTACGGGCTCTTTTATAGCCGGAAGTCTATCATTTTGTACTTCCTGAGTGCTTTGTGTACACGACACCCGAGCAAGCTCGCAAGGATCATACAGTCCTGTCCGACCTTCACGGCGGTGAAGACGGCGGATTTTTTAGAAACGAATATATACGAGAGGACTGTAGCGGCTACTCCGCCGGGCGACCTGTTCAAGGAGGTGCTCGACGCGTGTTCCGAATTGGACACGGCCACCGAGTCATTCTCCAGTGCCGCGACACAGGGGGTTGGAGGTGCTCA